>JADBJO010000986.1:151848-154348 GCA_016801955.1 Conus betulinus | reverse complement strand
ACTCGGCTTGTAACTTGATGGCCATATGAAAGAGACACAATAACAACGCTCAAAACAATCCAGTTGCGCCAGACTACAAAATACTCGACTCCTTAAGCAAGGCCTTGGCGTATTAATTTTTTTGGTGTGCAGTCTTATCAGAACACCCAAGGACAAAGAATAGAAGATAGAAGCCCCCCCCCCTCCCCACACCCTCCCTACTCCCACTCCCTACACACACGCACGCATGAGCAGGCTTGCGCGCGTGCGCGTGTGAGTCTGTGAGTGCACGCGAGCGCGCGCGCGCATCTGTACGCGGTAGACAGTGTTTGAGAGCGGGCGAGGCGATCAGCGGGTTAGTGAATGGCCATCCCTGTGTGTCCAGCGTTCAGTCCTCGCCCTCCTCAATCACAGGAGCAAGGCCCCGTCTGTTTTCTTTCCATTTCCCCTCGGACACCACCAGGGAATCAAACCATCAGCCGCGTTTGTCTGCACTTGGGGCTGGAATCGCGGCACGCGGCGTTTGCCGACTCCCTGACAGAACTGCACGCGGTCTCGGGTTGTTTCCCCTGTTGTTGACGCTCAGCTGCAGGTGACAGTCGCTCAAAGACTGTACGCCCTCCGTTGGGCGAACTATCTTCGCAGTCGCTCTAGCAGACTGGCAGGAACAGGGTGTTTGGCTGGCATTGCTTGTAGTGGCGTCGGAACCAGAGGGGGGAGAGGGGTAGGACCTGAGGGGCACACCCCCCCCCCCCCTTCCCCCGAAAGTATTGAGGTGGGGGGATGGGGGAGGAGACAATCTTCGACTCCTCCATCCCCGTATTAAATATTTGAAAAGTTAAAAACTATGGGCTATGTTATGATATCCCCCCCGCCCCGCCTCTTCATATTCACCGTTTTGTAGGATTTTAGAAGATCAGAGAACACCCCATCTAGAAATGTGGAAAAATGAAAGTCCTCCCCCCCCCCCCCTCTTTTCATTAGAAGTGTGCCACCCTCCACCTCCGCTTTTTGTGAGAAGTTTTGAAGTTGGAAGATTAGGTCCCCCTTCTTCTCCCCCCCCCCCCCCCTCCCCCAACCTTCTTTCTTTTAAAAAAAAAAAGAAAGACAGCAGTAATGAGGTTTTTTTTTGGTGAGGGTTAGTTTCGGCTGGTCCGCATAATTGAGAAAGAGAGGGGGTTAGTTACTGCCAAGGACATAAACAAAGAAAGCACAGGACAAGGACAAGTTCTGTGCTTTATTTGTCTATGTCCTTGGCGGTAAACTAACCTCCTCTCTTCCTAAATTTTGCTTATTTTCCGCCTTCAGTCACTCCGTTTTCAAACTGGTCTGCATAAAGCAAAATGTCTTCCGACGCCAGCGTGGACGAAGATCCGTTGTAGAATATCTCATTCAGAATTGTGTCACACGGGGGGGGGGGTGGAGAGGGGGTGTGGGTGGGGAGGTGGAGAGTCGTCGCCAAACCGTATATTGTGCCGAAAAGCAAGCGTGCAGCACGGTGTGTTCTCTGTGTTTCCCGTCTGAAAATCTTCTGGCACACAGAGATTGGGAAGCTTGGCCGTGCAGGAAATCACCTCACTGTGTGCTCTGGTCTAGCGACTTGTGGCTGGCAACAGGAGACAACTGCGATGAAAGTCCACCTGAGAATGTCCATCGGTAGTAAAACATACACACTTGCATGGTGCGCGAGAGTTGTGGTTACTTCTGGAGAACAAAAGGTGGGAAGAAAGAGGATGGGGGCAACACCTTCAAACAAACAAACAAACAAAAACGAAACAAAACAAATAGAAAAAAAAAGAGAAAGAAAAGAGAGAGAGGGAGAGAAAAAGAAGAGCAGACGAGAATTGAGAAGCCTACTTAATTTTTTTTTCAAGATTGCGCAGTTGTACCAGTGTCATGTAGTATGTCGCACTTTGAGAGTTACGGTCGTTGTATGGGGGATTAGATAGGATGTCTTTGTGATTCCCAGCGTTTGGAAGTAGTGACTGTTTGTGCGTTGTATAGAATGCCTCACACATCCCTACTTTCTGAAGGTCAGCGTTGTTGCATTATGTTGATCAAGTAGGATATTTCCATTTTTGGAGATATTATTGGTGGTGGCATGTGGTCACACTCATTTCCTCTGTTTGAAGGGCAGCGCGGTCGCAAGTGGGTCACTTACGATGAAAACGCTAACACACCACACATGTACGTCATTTAAGTGGCTATTTAACAAGTTGATCAATTATGACACAAGCTTTTGCTACCAGAGTTAGAAAACAACCATCTCCTTTCACATGTTTGAGTAGATTAAGCCAAACGCATGTGAAAATATTGGATTGAGTGAAATGAGCTATCTTACGCAAAAATGATGACTGGACGCTCTAGCGAATATTGTAGGCCTAGTGGACATTACTTACAAGCGACAACAGCAAGGCCATTCCATATGAGCAGTGCAAATATTTTCCAAGGAGAGCTTAAAAATGCTGTGACAGAGAGTGAGGCAAATGGTATCCCAGTCTAGTACTACAGTATTGCAAGT
>JADBJO010000986.1:139348-146848 GCA_016801955.1 Conus betulinus | reverse complement strand
AGTCAATGTTTTGAAACTATACTGATGGCATTAAAAACAAAGTATAGAAGACTGAACAGATCGAACCAACTATACTGATGAGATTAAAACAAAGTGCAGACTGAACACAGATCGAACCAAACTATTCTGATGATATAGTGTAGACTAAACAGATCGAAACAAACTATACTGATGAGATTAAAACAAAGTGTAGACTGAACAGATCGAACCAAACTATACTGATGAGATTAAAACAAAGTGTAGACTGAAACAGATCGAACCAAACTATACTGATGAGATTAAAACAAAAGTGTAGACTGAACAGATCGAACCAAACTATACTGATGAGATTAAAACAAAGTGTAGACTGAACAGATCGAACCAAACTATACTGATGACATTAAAAACAAAGTATAGAAGACTGAACCGATCGAACCAAACTATACTGATGAGATTAAAACAAAGTGTAGACTGAACAGATCGAACCAAACTATACTGATGACATAGTGTAGACTGAAAATTCGAACCAAACTATACTGATGTTAAAGAAGTGTAGACTGAACAGATCGAACCAAACTATACTGATGATGACATTAAAAAACAAAGTACAGAAGACTGAACAGATCGAACCCAAACTATACTGATGAGATTAAAACAACGTGTAGACTGAACAGATCGAACCAAACTGATGACATAGTGTACACTGAACAGATCGAAACAAACTATACCAATGACAAAACATTTTTAACGAAACATGACACAGTAAGCAGTAAATAGCGAAAATGTAGGGTAACTCTTGTTCCCACGATGAAATTATTCCAGGCCATTCCATACTCCAAACGAACGCTGCTTACGACACCAAACCGCCTGGCAGAAACGGCAACGCAGAGAACACAGAACAGACAAGAAGACACCCCTGGACAAAGGATGTTCTAAGCTTGCTCATACACCTTGTACCTAACATGTCTACACCACAATATGAATGGAGAAATGAAGAAACACAAATTAACATTCATTCAAGACATGCACAGCCTTTTCGATCATGAATATAGTAAAAAAAACACAAAAACAAACAAAAACAAAACCAAACAAACAGCAACAGCAACAGCAGCAACAACAACAACAACAACACACACGACACACACACACACACACACACACACACACACACACACACACACACACACGGACGAACACTACAAATTACAGGTGACTGATGACATTAAAAACAAAGTACAGTCTGAACAGGTCGAACCCAACAATACTGATGACGCTATAAACAAATTATAGACTGAAAAGATCGAACCCAACAATACTGATGACGCTATAAACAAAGTACAGACTGAACAGATCGAACCCAACAGAACTGATGACATTAAAAACAAAGTATAGACTAAACAGATTGAACCCAACAAAACTGTTGACGCTATAAACAAAGTATAGGCTGAATAGATCGAACCAAACAATACAACAATACTGATGACGCTATATAAACAAAGTATAGACTGAATAGTCGAACCCAACAGTATTGATGACGCTATAAACAAAGTATAGACTGAACAGATCGAATCCAACAATACTGATGACGTTATAAACAAAGTACAGACTGAATAGATGGAACCCAGCTGTACTGATGACGTTAAAAACAAAGTATAGACTGAACAGTTCAAACCAAACTATACTAATGACATTAAAAACAAAGTGTAGACGGAACAGATCAAACCAAGCTATAGTAACAACTATAGTTATATAATAACTATGGCTGTGCCAGTCTTGAATAAAAGTTACTCTGTGTTAGGTTTTTCTTATGGGAGCAAAAGTTACCCTGCTTGTTTACTGTTTATTGTTTACTGTTCCCTGCCTCACTTCTTTCTCAATATAGTAATAACGTTGAAAACAAAGTATGGACTGAACAGATCAAACCAAGCTGTAGTAATAACGTTAAAAACAAAGTGTAGACTGAACAGTTCGAACCAAGCTATACTAATTACATTAAAAACAAAGTGTAGACCGAACAGATCAAACAAAACTATAGTAATGACGCTGAAAACAAAGCGTAGACTGAACAGATCAAGCCAAACTATACTAATGACGTTAAAAACAAAGTGTAGACTGAACAGATCAAACCAAACTATACTAATGACGTTAAAAACAAAGTGTAGACTGAACAGATCAAACCAAACTATAGTAATGACATTTAAAAAAAAAAAACACAACAAAATCAACCCCAAAGCAAAGCAGTCAGACGAGTTAGCCGTCCCACAGAACCGGAAGTCCTGTACCTGCAGTGTGCCCTAGGAATATCCGCCTGGCAGTGGGCGTCCTGGCAGGGGTTGATCAGGCAGTTGTACACGTGACACTGGGGGTCCTGTGGAGACTCCGTAGACTCCTCGGCCTGACTGGTTTGGGTCACTCCCCTCCACACCACCGCTGCAAAAACAACGACGCTTTTTGTGTTTGTTTTGTTGGTTCATGCATGCATTAAATATATTTTTTTTCGTTCTCTTGTCCGTCCCCCCCCCCCCCCCCCCCCATCCCCCACTTCTCTTCCCATTCTCTTCTTCCTCCCCAAACCCAATGGGATTATATCCACGTTCCCCCCCCCCCCCCCCCCCCCCCCCCCCCCCCCCCAAGTCACTCCCAGGTTCGTCATTCCCGCAGCCCAATCGCCAGTAATCCACAGGGAGCAATCTCTGTCAAGTCCGTCGTGAGGCAGCCCTCCAGAGGAGATGTTGCAAGGCTCTTCATGGTGTTCAGTGGTGCTTCCTATGAGCCAACACACGCAAGGCAGGCCTTGTTATACAAGTTTGGTTCTGTGAAAAATGCTGAATCATAGAGACAATGTGAATGAATGTCTCCCCGCAGAGGGTCGGAAGGTATTCATGTTATTGCATTAATAGGCCTATGCTATGCAGGTCTATAGTCGACAACGTAACTGACAATTGGTACCAACGAATCAATGACAGAGCAGCCGGTGCGAGTTAAGTATGATAATTGTCATGTGTTCTTCACGGGAATATTAATCAATCAGATACAGACATGTAAAGTGCCAGGAAAGAAAAATGGAATGGAAGTCGAAGGTTTTTAAAATAAGAAATAGTCACTACACAAGCCAAACTGTTACACTGAATAACGATGACTCCTTGTACCAGCCGCCGTGGCGAACTGATTATCGTGGCGGACTCCCGGCTTGGAGGTTGTGGGTTCGATTCCCATCAGAGTCATGTGGGATTTTTCTGCCCTGACCAACTCGTAGCCAGAGTTGAGTTTGTTACGGGCTCACTTGGGAAAGACTGGGACCACACGGTCGAGTTTCATCCACTAAATGGATGTGTTTTTTGAAAGTGTTGCTAAAGTTTCCTGACAACACTGCAGGTGTCTGTATTTCTCGGGCCTGGTTGACGCCAGGATATATTATGAAAGAAAGCGTAGAGTACAGCCCTGTCATTCAGTCTCAGATATCAGAATGGAAATCCGTAGCTTCATCTTCATCATCCTCATTCTCATCGATCAGCATAAAAAAAGTCTCAAATTTTGTGGCCCTTCATGCCTTGCTCTCATGGTGTGACCTCAGTTTCGATGCGCTCTCCACATCTGTGGCCTTGGTTTGATTCCGTCGGGGTCACCGGTATCGGCGAGTCCATGGGGGTTGTCGTTGGACGGACGTGGTGACGCCCTCCGAAGGTTGGGCAGTTATTGTCGTCAGTAAGGGCTTAGCAGGTGGTGTCCTCATTTGTTGGGTCAGAACAGGCGCCACTGAACACCACCGCAGTGACTCGGTAGCAGTGCAGTGTCTCCTCCAGTGGTTGCCTATTGACGACTTGACACTGACTGCTCCCTGTGGATTGCCGTGCTGGGCTGCGGCGGGACTGACCGGGGTATGGCGTGGACGGACCGCGGGTGGGTGTGGCTGTGGACGGGGTGTGGGAATGAGCGGCGTGGGTGCACTGCACTGAGGAGGCAACGAAAAAATGGGACAGAAAAAAAAAATCCTTGTTATGAGACTGAAAATTTGGCGTGGCTGAACAAATTACATGAACAGAACATTCTGATATTGTTTTGTCGGTCTATCCATAACAGATTTGCTGAAATCATACACGTGCATGGGCATACCTTCGGAAATGCAGTATATTATTATCTGACATTTTTTTGACTAGACGTTACACACACACACACACACACACACACACACACACACTCACACATTCACACACTCATGTACACGCGCGCACGCGCGTGCGCGCGCACTTTGATATGAGCGGGGGGGGGGGGGGGGGGGGGGGGGGGGGGGGGGGGGGGGAGTATTCCTCACTTTTTGATGGCATAATGCACAAACTGAACAATGTTTTGCGCTGATATGACATCAGTTCATTGTATTAAATCGCCAGAGAAGAAGTCATTTATTTGGTTTGAGCCAATGTATTGAAGTCGTAGTTCTTTGTAGCATGGGCAGTTACAAACAAAATGAAAATTTACTATCTCGGTTTGGCAAAAAAACACACAAGAAATCTGTGGTACGATTTTGAGTATATCGGAAAACTTTGGCATTTAACGGGAGGATCCCTCATCTAAATTTAGCGATGACATCTCTAAACTGTTCAGTTTGCATTATATTAAGGTATGGTCATTCAGGAAATTTGACTTAAAAGTGTAGAGAGAATCTGTCACTCCTGTTAAATGTAGTGGGCCAGTCATCAATGAAGTTTGCCTTAAGACGCCCCCTTAATAATGAGAGAAAAGATCGTTCCTTTCCAACACCTTTGTTTAGCCAAGCGAAACCAAATCCACTCGCTCATTTTTCTTCTGCAACCAACAACACCCTCCGATTTTCTTCTGAGTTTATTTTCTTGCGAAAGAAAATACAGAACAATAGTTAAAAAAATTTATCTGATTCGAAATTAAAATCTGCAAACGTTTCTGTGAGGCGAAAAATGTCAATCGTTTTCAGAAAACTTATAAAGTCACCAGAAGGTAGGCGATGGAGTAGCCCCTCTACATCCTATGTTAACACTTTCAGTCTCATGCCTTCACTGACTGCCTCTGAGCACTGGCCACACCCCTATTGTGATCAGTCGGGAATCTTTCCAGCTGTCCGGACCGCCCCCCTCCCCCCCCCCCCCCCAACTCGAAGCTGGGAAAACCTGAGCTTTGCCTGTTGGGCGGCGCAGGGGGGCGAGATCGAAGTCCTCCTCTGACCCTGGGGCCACGAACCCTGACACCTTTCAGCACTGGTCGTGATGACGCCTGCAGCTAGTGTAGTCCTCCCCATCCTCTGTGGCTGTCCCCCACATCACGGTCGAGTACAGCTTGTCGTCCATTTCTTGTGCGGCTATATGCTGGTCTGTGGCTGTGCTATCAGCGGATATCGTGCTGTCTTGTCCACTGTCGGAGATGGTTGATCCATCGCCTGTCTTTCTCGACACGCCTGCCGCTGCTGCGCCTTTGTTTCGATCTGGAGGGGGTGGGTTGGAAATCTTCCCGTGAGTGAGCGTGGGGCGATGCTGTCGAGCTTGATGAGAGCTTGATGATTTCTCTTGTCAAAGGTATTGATTTCTCAAGTCAAAGGTAAACATCCCTTCTTCTGTTCAGCAGTGTTTGATCACAGCCCTCTTGTTGTTGTCCCACATTTCTTTTCTGAGTGCTAACAGACCTTTCTGTTCAATGTGGACTTTCTTCCACACGTCTTCTCTCACATACAGAAGCGTTCATGTGAACACGGCTCATGAGTCTCTCTCTCTCTCTCTCTCACACACACACACACACACACACACACAGAGTAACTCAGAGAGAGAGAGAGAGAGAGAGAGAGAGAGAGAGAGAGAGAGAGAGAGAGACAGACAGACAGACAGAGAGAAAGAGAAAAGAAAGATAGAATAAGAGACAGTAACTCAGAGAAACTGACAACAGTCAAGACAGCCATACACTCTCGGACGAAGACCAGACTGACACATTTAGAGCAGAAAGCATGTTGGGAGCTGGAACAGAAATCGGAAAGCAGTACAACTGAACCAAGCTCACCATAGATGCAGAGCAGCGTTGCCAGGAGAGATGTTCTCGCCATGATCCAGTGCGGAAATCTGAATCCTTGACAGGACAGCGCGAGTTCAGTGCAGGTTTTCACTCAGTTCCTGGCCTCAAACTGAGCTGTTTAAATCATGCGATGCACGGGCAAATAGCCACCCCATCTCTTCTTATTCCCCCCCCCCCCCCCCTCCTCCCATTCCACCCCCGTGCAGTCATCTCCCTTACACAAACCGTGGTGTACGTCAGGCAGGGAGATGTAATGAGCACACTTATCTGGTCGTCGCTCACAATGCTGCTCCTCTCAGTGTCGTTCTCCCTCAGCGCCCTGGGCAAAGCGCCCCCTGTAGGTCACCAGCATTTGATCTGCGGCGGCAGACGGTAATCACGGTCTGCTGGAACAGCCTGGAACGATTATGGCTTCTGTACAAGGGCAATGACATTTCACGCATACCCTGGTCACAGCCGTCCTCCATAGGAGACAGTTGTATAGCATGTGGATGTTCAGCTGGTTGAAAAAAAAACGACAATTAAGATAATGCTGTTCGTTTTTCAGTTGCAGTATACGGAACTGGCATGGTCTTTTTGGTTGATGCCAATAAACTTCCGATTGAAAGTGGCGTTATTATACATAATACACACTCCTCATTAACTGATGAGGATATTTTAGCAGCAGTATGAAAGCATATGAAGAAAGTAAATCACAGAGAAAAAGGGTCGTTGTGCATATTTCTGTCACCGTAGGATGCAGCTTTAAAACAGAAACTTGCAGCATGTGCTTGCCTATTAACACCGTTGTTTGATAGAGTTCTGACTATGTTTTTTTTTTTTTATCTTAAACATAAGCAAAGTGGGGGAATACACAGATAATCTAGGGAATAGCAAAAAGTTACCAAGCAAAAAAAAACCTGGAAACCTGTTGATTGACTACTCGCGAACAAAAGCTCAAAGTGGCAATTCGGAAAAAAGGATGCACACAGAAGACCCACCAGTCAGAGGTTGTGGTTGGACTGCATTCAAGTTTAACGTGCACACCCACCTCAGGTGATATGGTGGACGATATCATACTCCCCGGACGGTGAAAGTACTTTGTTAGCTGGGAAGTGTAACAGCTGATGCCCTCGTAGCATGATTGTTACGTCCACCGCACCACACAGCAAAGGAAAGCGCAATGGTCAATCATAAGGGCCCGGACCGGTGCGTTGCTTTCTGACAGTGTGCCCCCATTGTATTGCACTGGGGAATTCAACAATTGTGCCCATCCCCCTGTCCAGGTAACTAAAGGTGGTGGATAGGAAAATGTTACCTCATGAGGGACTGTTTGCTCCTTCTCTTTGTTTTATTTTGAAGAAGTGTTTTGATCGCAGATCCAGTCCTTCCTAGGTGACCATATATTTTATGTTTGTCCTATGCCGCAGCAATAACAGGCGGTCGTTAGTCTCCCCCGAGCATCGACCGACCCAGCTACGTGACTTTCTGACTGAGTGTCCTTTACATTAT
>JADBJO010000986.1:129348-134348 GCA_016801955.1 Conus betulinus | reverse complement strand
AGAAAGTGAGGGTGGTGAGCAGGCTGATGCTTTGGTGGAGATGATAGGGTGGGGGGGGAGTGAGACAGAGTGGGGAGGTGGTGGGGAGTGGGAGTGAGAGAAGGCATACGCCGGTGTTTACGTGAGGTGGAAGATGAAGATGAACGGAAATCCTGATACATGTGGGCAAGAGAGTGAGTGTGAACGTGGATACATGAATGCACGAGAAAAAAGGGTTTGTCTGATTTGTACAGAAAAAAAAGGCTTCTTGAACTGTTTTCTTGTTTAATGTACCTGTATTATATATACAGTGTGCTTCTATAAACAGTTGCCATTACTGAAGAAGCTTTTAAGCATGAAACTATTTTTTATATATATATTATATATATATATATATATATATATATATATATATATATATTGATCTTTGCCGAGTTATTATAATGATGGAAGAATTGTTAACCTCACTTGTTTCCCCCACTACTTAATTGTTCAGCATTATATATATATATATATATATATATATATATATATATATATATATATATATATATATATATATATCTGCCGTCGAGAGGGATTACGATGGTTCCCTCATGCAGCTACTGAAGGGTTTTCATATTTGTAATATCTTTTCTTAATTCTATGTTCCCATTTTCTTCATCTTCAATTTTTCAAAGGTTCAAATCTTTGCCAATCATTGCTATAATGACGGAAGAATTGTTAGCCAGCACTTGTTTTCCCTCACAATTTAATTGTTCAGCATTATATTGTTTGGTCAATCAGTGGGAGATTGCATCTCTTAGGAGATCCAAGTAAAGGTTGTTCTGCACAATTCTTAGCTGCTGACAATACTTGGGTTATTGAACAGCAGAGCTGAACACTCAGACTGTTCCATATCTTTTGATCTCCCTTGCATCCTTGAATGGATCCTTAAGCGTAGGCTCAAAGATTGTTCCCTAAATTTGATACTGTTTGCATAACGTCTCTAGTTTTTCAGCAACTTTTTTTCTCTCCACACTTTCGTTTTGCTTCATTTACTACCTTTCGCTGGCTGCTTTGGGGGTGCTGTTAGATTCTTTTTTGAACCCTTGATGGTGAGAGCATCGCAGAATTATGGGCTGTGGTGCGTCTGTATTTGACGCCAAGAGCACGAACACAGTCAGCCGTGTCTCCCTGATGAGTCCGATCCAGCGGACGAAAGGCCTAGGAGCAGGCAATATAAATAGATCTGCCGTCGAGAGGGATAACGATGTTTCCCTCATGCAGCTAGTGAAGGGTTTTCATATTCGTAATATCTTTTCATAATTTTATGTTCCCATTTTCTTCATCTTCAATTCTTTTTAAGGTTCAGATCTTTGCCAGGTGGGTGCACTGCTGCTCCAGAAACTGGCCAGTCAACAAGTACAAGAATAAAAGCAGGCACACCAGCCACACACTCTTCATGTTTTTATTTTCCCATATATAAAATATCACCACACACACACACACCCCACACACACACACACACACACACACACACAAACTTGGGGTGTGCATGGGGGAGGGGGGCATGAGGAAATCCTTAGAAAATCTGACATTCCCACCCTAAAAACTTTCATTTTCTAAATAATTTTTGGAGTTATGGGTTAAAATTACATAGTCACGAGAACCCGCAAAACATCAGCAATGGCACACGGAAAGTCATAGACGCTGCCACAGCTGGGAGGGGTGTGGAGGGGGGAGGGGGGAGCGGGGGGGGGGGGGGGGGGGGGGGGAGTATGATAGAATGTATTATATTATGAAAAATCTGAGATGACTCCAGATCGGATGCATAGGATTTTTTCTCTTTTTAAATACATTTTAAATTATTATTATTAGAACAAAGATGATATTTTTGTGCTTACTGTAATTCTAAAAATTCCCTTTTTTTTTTTTTGAAAGTACCAATGAATGTTTTCCTTAATTGCTGTTGGTTTGAGGTACGTCACCCCCCCTCCCCTCCTTGGTTGTTCCTTCCTTCCACACTTGCCCCTTTTCCCTTCTCTTCCAGCCATGATTCCAGTTAGGCTTAAATGGGATGTGGTGAAGGTGAATGAGTTTTGTGTGTGGAATGTGGGGTGGAGTGTGGGTGAGTATGTGTGTGTGGGTATGTGGGAGTGTGTGTGTGTATGTGTGTGTGTGTGTGTGTGTGTGTGTGTGGTGTGTGTGTGTGTGTCATAGAGAGATCAAGAGAGAGAGAGGGGGGAGAGAGAGAGGGGGGTGGGGTCGGGGGAGACAAATGGGGGCGGGGGCGGGGAAAGGGGAGGGGAGAGAGAGAGAGAGAGAGAGAGAGAGAGAGAGAGAGAGAGAGAGAGAGAGAGAGAGAGAGGTTGTATGTCCGTTTACCTGATTAAAGTGTGGGCTAAATAGAAGATAGGTTGTAGTGAACTGTGTTTACAAAAAACCTTGTTTTTAGTTCACAACAATTTGACAAGCCGTGGATGGTTGTCTTCAGCACCAGTGTGCAATGTGAAACAAGGGGTTCTGGTAAGCTTTTAACACTGAGATGTTTTAACTCCGTTTTACTGGTAGTTTTTATTATAACTTTCTTAAAAACTAATATAGTATAGTGTATTATTATTTAGAATGACAGTTTGCATTGTGTAAGATGTGAGTGGAGTTGTACTAATGGTTTAGCTTAACCCCTTTACTGGGATTATGTGGCAGCGTCTATGACTTTCCGTGTGCCATTGCTGATGTTTTGCGGGTTCTCGTGACTATGTAATTTTAACCCATAACTCCAAAAATTATTTAGAAAATGAAAGTTTTTAGGGTGGAATGTCAGATTATCTAAGGATTTCCTCATGCCCCCCTCCCCCATGCACACCCCAAGTTGGTGTGTGTGTGTGTGTGTGTGTGTGTGTGTGTGATTTTATATATGGGAAAATAAGGATAGAGTGTGTAGCCTATGAGTGGGTGAGTGAGTGGGTGGAGATGCATATATTGGGAATGGGCTCAACATTTAGAGTTAAATCTGGAGGAGTCCATGATAATATGATATAGTATGTTGTGTGTGTGTGTGTGTGTGTGTGTGTGTGTGTGTGTGGTGGGGGTTTGTTGTTGTGTGGTTGTGTGTGGGTTGGGTGGGTGGGAGTGTGCATTTACATGACTGTTTGTGTTGCAGATACTGACGAAGCCTAAATAAAAGGCGAAAACTTTAAAAAAAAAACATGAAGAGTGTGTGGCTGGTGTGCCTGCTTTTAAATACAGATTCAGGTGCATTGTCTGCAGCAAAAGTTACTGTGACGCAGTCAGTTGTTTAGGGTGACGTAACGTTTAACCAAAACACCACCGCAAGATACTGCATGCAGGGAATTGTTAGTTATCAAAGAATGCTCGCCAGTTGCACCACCACACACCGACAGAAACCACGGACAGACATGCTGACGAACATAAACACATACACGCATTCGCGGGCACGTATGCTCAGAGCTTAAGAACACGAACACACACACACACACACACACACACACACACACACACACACCTTTAATGTGTGCGTTTATAATCCCCCATCCTTCTCTCTCTCACTCACTCACTCACTCTCTCTCTCTCTCTCTCTATCTCGTGTGTGTGTGTGTGTGTGTGTGTGTGTGTGTGTGTACGCGCTAACTAATCTGTCTGTCAGTGTATCCCTCTCTCTCTCTCTTTTTCTCTCTGAGAGACATATCAGCGAGAAAAAGCATGCTGATGCCATGCCATGGAGGAGAACGACAGAAGTGAGTTAGCCGGCAGAGTTCCAGACTGTAGCCCTAATTACCGGCACTTTGCCCCGGGTATGTCGGCCACACAGATGGCACCAGACTGTAGCCCTAGTTACCTGCACTTTGCCCCGGGTATGTCGGCCACACAGATGGCACCAGACTGTAGCCCTAGTTACCTGCTCTTGGCCCCGGTATGTCAGCCACACCACTGGCACCAGACTGTAGCCCTAATTACCTGCACTTTACCCCAGGTATGTCAGCCACACAACTGGCATCGTACTAATTACCTGCACTTTGCCCCGGATATGTCAGCCACACCACTGGCATCATACTAATTACCTGCACTTTACCCCCGGGTATGTCGGCCATACAACGGACATCATACTAATTACCTGCACTTTGCCCCAGGTATGTCAGCCACACACAACGGGCATCATACTAATCACCTGCACTCTGCCCCAGGTATGTCAGCCACACAACGGGCATCATACTAATTACCTGCACTCTGCCCCGGATATGTCAGCCACACAACGGGCATCATACTAATTACCTGCACTTTTCCCCAGATATGTCAGCCACACAACGGGCATCATACTAATTACCTGCACTTTGCCCCGGATATGTCAGCCACACAACGGGCATCATACTAATTACCTGCACTTTGCCCCAGGTATGTCAGCCACACAACGGGCATCATACTAATTACCTGCACTTTGCCCCGGATATGTCAGCCACACAACGGGCATCATACTAATTACCTGCACTTTGACCCGCATATGTCAGCCACACAACGGGCATCATACTAATTACCTGCACTTTGCCCCGGATATGTCAGCCACACAACGGGCATCATACTAATTACCTGCACTTTGCCCCAGGTATGTCAGCCACACAACGGGCATCATACTAATTACCTGCACTTTGCCCCAGATATGTCAGCCACACAACGGGCATCATACTAATTACCTGCACTTTGCCCTGGATATGTCAGCCACACAACGGGCATCATACTAATTACCTGCACTTTGCCCCGGGATATGTCAGCCACACAACGGGCATCATACTAATTACCTGCACTTTGCCCCGGATATGTCAGCCACACAACGGGCATCATACTAATTACCTGCACTTTGCCCCAGGTATGTCAGCCACACAACGGGGCATCATACTAATTACCTGCACTTTGCCCTGGATATGTCAGCCACACAACGGGCATCATACTAATTACCTGCACTTTGCCCCGGATATGTCAGCCACACAACGGGCATCATACTAATTACCTGCACTTTGCCCCAG
>JADBJO010000986.1:121848-124348 GCA_016801955.1 Conus betulinus | reverse complement strand
ACTTTTGTCTGATTCATATAAATCTTTTCCTTGGTTCGTTATCAGTTTTTCCATACATTTACTAATGAAGACCTCTTTTCTTGATTGCAAAAATACTTGCAGTCTTTTTCTCCATTAGTTATATTTCTAGCCTGCGAACATGGCAATATCCCAATAAATTGTTCTTTACAGTTTTCAAATTTTTCGGCTTTTTATGATTTGTTAAAGGCAGTATTTTTACCCAACACAAATATTTCTGTTTTCAGTTGTTCTTCTTTCTCGGTTATCCCGCGTTTTTTTTTCATCTTAGCAATACCCCTGTAAGTTGTTCTTTACCATTTTTCACATTTCGGCTTTCTTGATTTGTTAAGAAGGCAGTGCGTCTGCCTAACACAAGTTTTTTTTTTATACATCTGTTCTTTCTTGGTTGGTGCTCTGTGTTTTTTCATGGCAGCATATGGTTTACTGTGGAGCATATTCTGAGATCAACAAGGCTGATGGCCATTTTCTGCAGAATGTATTGACACACTGGAGTATAAGAATAAATCAGTTAATGGTAGGCATCACACACACACACACACACACACACACACACACACACACACACACACACACACACACACACACACACACACACACACCACACACACACACATACGCGTGCGCGCACACACACAGACACACAGACACACACACATGCATTCACGCATGCACGCACGCACGAAAGCGCATTCACACACACACTTGCACACACACACACGCGCGCGCGCGCACGCACCCACGCACACATACAACACAACACAACACAAAACACACACACACACACACACACACACACACACACACACACACACACACACACACACACACACACACAGAGAGGGAGAGAGGGAGAGAGGGGAGGTGGTCCTCCCTCCATCAAGTCTAGTTGTAATCCCTTGTGATCAATTTCGTGAACAGAATCACTGAAGTGAAGCAGGTCTTCCCCCTAAGCTCAGCCCCCTCCTCCCCCCTCAAACCCCATCACCCCCCTCCATACACTCACTACCCTACCCCCTTCTTCTCACACTAGAAAATAAAGCCAACAAGCCAACAAGCGTAAAGTGCAGGGGAGATAAGCAGGCTGACTGACTGTGGGTGTGATGAGAGGGGCAAAAGCATCACCGCCGACGAGTTGAGAGATGAGTGTCGCCCGATGTATTGATTGATCTTTGGCCAGTTTCTCTTCTGAAGTTTATCTGTACGCCTGCATCTCTCTCTCTCTCTCTCTCTCTCTCTCTCTCTCTCTCTCTCTCTCTCTCTCTCTGTCTCTCCCTGTCTGCCTCATTCTCTGACTCTCTCTCTCTTTCTCTATGTCTGTTAGTCTACTTCATCCTCTCCTCTGTCTGTCTGTCTGTCTGCGCCCTCTCTGTCAATCTGTCTGTCTGTCTGTCTGTCGTCTGTCTGTGCCTGCTCATTCTCTGGCTGTCTCTGTCTCTCTGTCTGTGTCTGTTAGTCTACCTCTGTCTGTCTGTGCTCTCTCTCTGTGTCTCAGTGTCTGTCTCTGTCTGTCTCTCCCCCCTTCTGTCTGTCTGCGTCTCTCTCTGTGGCTCGCTCTCTCCCCCCTCCCCCCCTCTCTCTCTTTGTACGTGAATCTCTCTCTCTCTCTCTGTGCATGTGTGTATACATGCGCGCGCGCGCGCGCACACACACACATACACACACACTCACTCACACTCACACTCACACACACACACACTCTCTCTGTCTCTCTCTCCCTCTCTCTCTCTCTCACACACACACGCACACACTCATACACACACACACACACACACACACACACACACACACACACACACACACACACACACACACACAACTTAAGAAAACCTATACCTGCACAAGTACATGCATACACACACATGCACGCTCAACCGCGCCTTCCCCCACCCCCCCTACCCCTATCCTTCTTCCTCCCCACCCTCTATTCCCCCATTCTCCTCCTCACCCCCACCTCCCCGCCTTTACTGTCCACCCACAGACAGTACTTTCAGCCCGTCATACGGCGCCTGGGGTCTGACGACAGATGAAGGGAGCTGGGAGCAGGAGTGTCTGAAGACAAAGAACAGCGGCGCCTCAGTCAGCACGGACCGTAACTGGAGACGAAGGGTGCTCACATCAACCAGGTCTTTGGCCTTGGTCTCTCTTTCTTTCTTTCTTTCTTTCTTTCTTTCTTTCTTTCTTTTTCTTTCTTTTCTTTCTTTCTTTCTTTCTTTTTTGTCTTTCTTTCTCCACTTTTCTCACACACATGTTTGTCTATTCTGTCACCTTTTCACACACATTCACCGATATATTGACACTTATTCACATTCGCCACATACGACACACACACACACACACACACACACACACACACACACACACACACACACACACACACACACACAATACACGCGCGCGCGCGCGCGCGCACGCGCATGTGCGTGCAAACACACACACACGTACACACATAACACTTATTCACACACACATACACTTACGA
>JADBJO010000986.1:91848-104348 GCA_016801955.1 Conus betulinus | reverse complement strand
TCACATACCAGGGCTGGCAACTACAGGGCCTTGTACCTGCAGTTCATGCTGATCCCAAAGCATCTCTGGCCTCTACTGACATACACGTTTGGGAATCAATGGAGGCCAAAAATACTTGAGAAATTCCTTGGTGTCCCACCTTTGTCACTGACGTTGCATTCTACTACTACCAAGTCAGGCTGAAGCTTCCTGGTGGTGACATGGATGGGTCTTGGAGGAAAATGGAGGTGGTCAATGGGGGACAGGAGAGGGTGGGAGGGAAGATGTTCGGAGCTTGAGCTGCAGATGTCTACAATATTTGATGATGACGTGTTATGCTTTTCATTTTTTCTCAATGTGCTAAAGAAGGCATTTTTCAGACAGGGTGCGTGCCACGCGTTGGGAAGGAGAGGCAGAAATGGATGGGAATGAGGCTGTGGTGGATCCTGAAATTCCTAGAAATCCTTCCAATCCCACCTTCCCAATTCCTCCCCTTCCATTCCTGATTCTCTACTCCATGCATACTACTAGTGTTGGTATTATGCTGGGTCCTGCAACTATGTGCTCGTTTAAAGCGTCCAAGAGGGGATTTTTTCATTCAGACAAGCACAGCAGTTGTTTTTCTCAGATCTCTTCGCTTTTCCCCATTAGACCTAAACTATTAACTTTCAGAGGCTGTTGGTTTATTCAACCCAATGAATGTAGTTGATGTCATAATACCAGCTCTTACCATGCAGAAATATAAAGCTGGTTTTCTATATTTGCCCTGTTCATGTAGTCCAATGTAGTGTGTATCGCGGAACTGTATTAATGTGTGCATACACTTACACTCAGAGAACTGCCGTTTGTAATGATAGGACATGCTATCTATCTACCTATTTATCTATCGATCTACACGCGCACGCGCGCATGTGTGTGTGTGTGTGTGTGTGTGTGTGTGTGTGTGTGTGTGTGTGTGTGTGTGTGTGTGTGTGTGTGTGTGTGTGTGAGAGAATGCGCATGTGTACGCACACGTACGTGTGTCTGCTTGTGTCTCGAGCGTATCTCTCTCTCTCTATCTCTTTTTAAGACACACAAACCCTGTGTGCGTGTATGTGTGTGAGTGTGCGTGACTCATACATGTGCGTGTCAGCAAGGGCATGTGTAAGTGCAATGTGAATATTGAGCGACACTGGATCAAACAAGTTGTCCATGGCAACAGACTGATGGCTGGGGTAGACATGTCCAAGAATATTTGAAAGGAACAGTTCTGCTGAAAATAGTATTCCGGGAACCGATTGGGTTCTGACAAAGACTGTTCGGGGGAGCCCAATTATGTGCTCTGTTGGACGAAAAACACGAGCTACAGGGAGAAAAGGACGCCTAATGGATGCAATCGTAATGGACTTCTTCCGGGCATTCCACTCACGTGTCAGCTATGCCATTTCCCTCTTAAATGACAAGCTCCTATGTTCCCAGACTATTGATTACAGAGGCGTTTTTGCTGGAACCTCCCCATCCCCACCCTCCAGACGAGGTGTTTTAGTTAACGAAACAAGAATGCAGATTTGTTTTCCTGGTTACGTGTTAGGGAAGAGGGCTCAGCTAAGTTTCCTCTTCATTCCTCATCGATTTAACGAAGCTGCTCCCGAACGTTCAGAGTCTGTACCAGTGACAGTCTGTTCTTAAGGCTGAAAGGCCGGTAGATTTCACCAAAGAATACGTACAAAGTTGTAAAAACCTGACTAGAAGGACCTCCGAAATCAGGATGGTTGACATGGATTTTTTTTTCCCATGGCCCTGACAACTGACTTGTCGCTGGGCGCAAAGCTCTGGACAGAGAGTGTGAGTAATGAGTGACACTGACTGTCTGTAGGACCACGGGAAGGGGACATGTCTGTTGGTGTCGGGATTTAGTCACTGACACCAACAGATTTAATGGTTTTTTTTTTGTTATAAGACTTAAGATAAGCTACAAATTTTGATGACATATAAAAAAAGGTGAATCTTCGTCCTGACTCAGTTTGTCCATGTTGGGTAGAAGACAATGACCATTTGTGTGAGTTTGAAGGGGGGGGGGGGAGGGGGGGGGGGGGGGGAGAAAGAGCATGGGTGTGGGGAGGCAAAGTGTTGATTAAGATATTGCTTTTTTTTTTCTTTAATGAGCATTGTTTGATGCAAACAGGGCTAAAACATCAAGGCTATGTTCACACATGCAAAGATATTTGTAGACCGAGTCTGTCATCATGTTTCTATTTTGTTCAGGGGGAGGAGAAAAGAAGAAGAACTGAAGGTGTCACATCTTTGTTTCTCAGTGAGATGGAATATGAAATACTTTGTTTGTTATTTATTTTCATATACATGTCGATTCATTTTTCAAGCTATTGCAACTATGACATAATGCACAGAGAGAGAGAGAGAGAGAGAGAGAGAGAGAGAGAGAGGAGAGAGCAGAGAGAGAGAGCCACAGGAGAGAGAGAGAGAGGAGAGAGAGGATGAGATGAACAGAGAAGAGAGAGAGAGAGAGAGAGAGAGAGAGAGAGAGAGAGAGAGAGAGAGAGAGAGAGAGAGAGGGAGGGAGAGGAGAGAGAGAGAGAGAGAGAGGAGGGAGGGAGAGAGAGAGAGAGAGGTATCCCGTCCAATCTCTGCCCTTACGATCGAATTTATAATCATCCAGCCTCTCACATCTTCTTAACACGTGCTTCGTTTAAAGCCAGATTGTGCTAGTTCTTTTTCACGTCCCATTCTCTGTCCATCGCACGCTCTTTCCCCATCACGTAAAAAAAAAAATGTAAAAGAAGCGTCCATTAATGGAACTATCAATGGCTTCACGTCCATACCAGCTGGACCAGGACTGTGTTCTTTGGAGAACTCATCAGGCCTACAGTCCAATATAAATCCAACATCAATATCAGCCTTAGACTTCAAATGCATACCCCAAGGTGTTAAGCTCCCCCCTCCCCTTTTGTTTTAGTACGTAAAGATCTGTTCTGACCATTCTGTTCCATTGATTGGTTCGTGCCTTGAAAGGTTTATTCAGGGAAGTTCTGTTTGCCTCCCCTCCTCAGACCCACTCTACTATCACCTCATCTCTCTATCCTCTGTCTTCAGAGTCTGTCTATAGATCTTTCTCTTTATAGATCTTTCTTTTGTCGAAAGACTGACATGTCCAATGTTTGTTGTACTCTACAACTTCACAAGTCTTTAACAAATTTGAACAGTCGCTGATCTTCTTGTGTGACACTATATTCCATGAGGATCTAACCTTTTTCATGTGTGTATACTCTCACTACTTCGCCATTGGGTTTGAGAAATGTGGAAAAAATGACGGCTGACTCGCATTAAAAAAAGGACATGAAACCAGTTGTGAATTCAAATCTATGTTTAACCTGACTCGCAAACTTAATCTTATCATATTGTACTCCCCTCTCCCCTCGCTCCCATTTCCATTCATACAAAAAATGCCTGTGGCATATTTTTTTTTTTCACCTCATGATTCCTGGCCTGAAAAGTAAACATGGTGATTCAATCCTTTCTTTCAGCGTCATACGTCAGCATCACACAACTTACTACTTTTAATTGTGGAGGGAGAGAAAAAGCAAGTAAACATAAAAGATGGAATATGATCCAGAAATTTCAAAGAGATAGATAGATAGATAGATAGATAGATAGAGAGAGAGAGAGAGAGAAGAGAGAGAGAGAGAGAGAGAGAGAGAGAGAGAAGAGAGAGAGAGAGGGAGGAGATTAAACAGCTAGACCTTAACATTTGGATTAAAAGAAAAGCCTTTCAACTGGGCCTCAGAATCATCCCCTTCCTAACATACCCCAAGAGAGAGAGAGAGAGAGAGAGAGAGAGAGAGAGAGAGAGAGAGAGAGAGAGAGGAGAGAGAGAGAGAGAGAGAGAGACAGACAGACAGACAGACAGAGAGAAACAGAGAAAAGAGAGAGAGTCCGAGTCTTTGTCATCCGAGTCTCACCCAATTCCAAAGCGTATCATGGAAACGTCTGCTCAAGCACGTACTCGCATCAGTCAACAAAGCCCAATCCTTCGCACACTGTCCCACTCCAGCTGGACATCGTAGAAAATCTCCCGCACCCTCTCTCTGCACGTAAATGAAGATGGTTAGGGGGCTGTGGGGGGGGGGGGGGGGGGGGGGGGGTTAGTGTGCGTTACCCTGGCCGCCTGAATGACGTCACGCGCACTGGCTGGGATGTTGTGCTGGCTGCTGACAACGACGTGTTTGTTCCAGGAAATGAACAGGGGGACAGACAGCACAGCCTGGGGGTCATTAGTGTGGGCTGATGGCGTTTTTGGTCTTTGTCTGTTTCCTGAGGGGATGAAAGTTGTTTACGTTTTGTCAGAGCGAATAAAAACTACTGAAGTAGGGTTTTCAGTTTACTTTTGGCTTTGCTGGCATCTTTCTGTAATGCATGTTTTTTTTTCATGATGAATTAAACATCTTGTTGGCTTGTATTTTCGTCAAAATGCACTGTTGATTTGGAAGTGAATAAATACCAAATATTATTTTCATATTGTACTTCCCCTAAATCTACGACTTTCCTGTTACTCCCTTACCAATTCTCCACACACTCTTAAATCGTTTGTCCACTACTAGAGCGACAAAATTAAAATTCCGCACCCGATTTCACAGCCCAGACATGTTCATGGCTTCATATTATTACGTCTCCATTTTTTCCCAGGCCTTTTTCTATCTCTTGATGCTGTGGCAGCCACATGACAAATCTGTGTCCGTGTTTTGAGGGCATCAAAGTTATTTGTCCTTTATCAATGCCATCCTTTCTGCTGGAAGAGTTGACGTCAGCAGCCCGATCAGAGTGTTTACAAGTGAATGTTTGAATTGCTGTGTGTATCTGTCTGGTAATGAGTCTTTGCAATACACATGTGACCGCTGATCATGAGCTTTCCAAACAAACATGTTTGCGCTTGCTGCCAAATGTTGTGCATGTTTGCTCAGGTCAACAGCGATTTGTCTCTCATACATGGAGAAAAATAGTAAACATCTTTCAAAACATGGACATCACAGCTTACTCCTTGATGTCAAATGTGTGCGGTAAAGACAGCGATTACCTCTCTCTCCCTCCCCCCCCTCTCTCTCTCTCTCTCTCTCTCTCTCGGCTTACTCCATCGTGTTGAATGTGTACGGTAAACATGGCAATTCCTTCTCTCTCGCTCGTCTCTCTCTGTCTCTCTCTCTTCCTCTCGCTCGGCTTACTCCATCAGGCCGAATGTGAATGGTAAAGACATTGATTAGCCTCTTCTCTCTCTCTCTCTCTCTCTCTCTCTCTCTCTCTCTCTCTCTCTCTCTCTCTCTCTCTCTCCAATATCTTTCCGTTTATCAGTGAAGCTGCTGGCAGTGTGCGGCTATAACTTAAAGGTTCCCTGGCATCTTATTTTCGACTGGCGAATGAAAACATTTATGGAGAACATGATATCAAGCACACGAAGTGCATGTGTGTTTATTTCTCCTCTGACGGGGAAAACCATAGGAAAGAAAATGCAGCCTGTCAGAGGCACATCACTCGGTTCAGACAGAGTTGTGGTGGTGGTGCTGGTGGCTCAGTTTGTTTATCAAAAGGGGCCAACACATCGTTGAGTCGGAGGGAAAAGGTGTGAAAGGTGAGGCGTGGGAGGGGATGGGGGTGGCCAGGAACTGGAAGTGGTGCGAGGTGTCTTGACGACCACATGAAGAATACTCACCAAAAAAAAGCAACTTGATCAGGGTGAGACAAATGCAGTGGTAGGATCTGAGAAAGGTCTGGAGGTGGGACTGGGAAAGGGAGGATGTGTGTACAGTGCATGATTCGCAGTCTGTCTGCACATATTTGATGATGACCTGTTGTGGTTTTTTTTGGTTTCCGTTGGAATGCTGTCAATAAGGTGTTTTCATATCTATGTTTTGGAATGAGCACGGGGCAGTGGCAGTGGAGAGGGGGGGGGCAGGAGTGAATGGGGATAGGGCTGTGAGGTATTCTGAAACCCGTGGAAGCTCCCCCCTGCCCAGCCTCCCCCTCACCCCTTCCTTTTCCAGTTCCTTGATTGGCGCTTGCTGTTGTGTATTGGCATTTTGCTGGGTGTTCATTGCCACCCCTCCACTTTGCAGTCCTGCATCACCTCTCCTCAACTGGAGCAAAATATCTGAGACAAAAAAAAGTCTAGCTTCCTTAAAAAAAAAATGGAGCTCTTTATATTCCTTGTTATAAAAGCCCAAGTAGCCTTTGTCAGTCTATCAGTAAACGGATAGGAAAACCGGCACCAACAGATATGCTCTTTTTTGTGTAATCTTAATACAGTCAGTGTCATTCAGTATGTTACTCTATATCTGGAGTTGTGCGCCTTTTATAAATCTGTTGTCAGGGGCATAGAAGAAATCTATATGAATTATTTTGATTTCCAGATTACTTGGGTTTGTACAACTTTTTGTATGTTTTATCTAGTGATATATAGGACAATGTGTCATTTGCACAGTCTGATAATTCGGGAGTGGCTTCTCAACAAATTATTAAATCAATGCTGAATGAAGTGGAATCTTTGGTGAACCCTGAAGGGTAACATACACCTACGAAAACAAATCCACAATCTTGTTTCTTTTTGATAAAAACACCCAACTAAAGCGTTTCTGTAATCAATCAATAGTCTAGGAACATTGAAGCTTTTCATTCAAGAGGGGGACAGCATAGCTGATACTTGGGTTGAATGCCCCGAAGAGGTCCACCGTGATGACATTCACCAGGTTCCTTTTTCTGTCTTTGGCTTGTGTTTTCGTCCACGAGATCAAGTGATTGGATTTCCATGAATAGTCCTCGTCAGGCCCAGAGGGCTCCAAGGACTGTATCCTCAGGAGGACCGTTCTCTCCAGATGTCCTCTTGGGCATGTCTTCCCCCCCCCATCTGTCTGTTGCCATGGGCAACTTGTTTAACCAAGTGTCGCTCAAAACTCTCACAAGAACCCCACATGCACTTGCAGATACATGTATACACAAGCGCATGCACGCTCACACACCTACCCATGAGTCTGTGCATTTTAGATAGACAGGTAGGTAGATAGAATGACAGCTAGCTAGCTTGCTAGATGATGCAACACATATACACTCACTCTATGTAAATGTGCATATGTCTGTATGCAAACACACGTATACATGCATATTTACAAACATGTAGATACACACATAGATGAATACACACACACACACACACACACACACACACACACACACACACACACACACACACACACACACACACACACACATTAGTCAAAGTTCTCTCTGCCTTTCTTCAACCTTTCCATTGAGGATGTCATCATCTGCACGCCAGTTCTAACGAATATAATTTTTTCCCTTCCATCCCCCCCCCCGCCCCCTCACCTCAGCATCGCATTACCCCCACCACATTCTCTCCATTTTCCAACTAGCATGACCACAACATTTCCGCCTTCCGCCCATTTTCAGCTTACCTCCCTCAACTGTCCTGCTTAATGCTGTTTCAGCTTATCTCCCCTCAACTTTGCTGCTTAATGCTCTCCCCAAATGACTTTCAGGAGAGCAGCAGTCTCTAGCCATGTAATATAGTCCAGCAACATTTTCCTATCATCCAGCACATTCAGTTTTGTGAGGAGGTCTTCAGCTAAAGTTTCTGTTTCTTGTTCTTGTTTCTCTTGCTGAAAGAGAGAGAGAGAGAGAGAGAGAGAGAGAGAGAGAGAGAGAGAGAGAGAGAGAGAGAGAGAGAGAGAGAGAGAGAGAGAGAGAAGAGAGAGAGAGAAAGAGAGAGATGTTGTGTTGTGTTTTATGAATACACATGCATGTGTGTGTTTGTCTGCGGTTTGGACACTGTGTCTGTTTGTCTGTATCTCTCTGTCTGTCTGTCTGTCTACATGCATGCACGCATGTGTGTGTGTGTGTGTGTGTGTGTGTGTGTGTGTGTGTGTGTGTGTGTGTGTGTGTGTGTGTTCGTTCGTTCTTTAGTTTTGCGTCTGTTCACCCTTAAGTGATATTAGACGGGATGTGTGTGTGTGTGTGTGTGTGTGTGTGTGTGTGTGTGTGTGTGTGTGTGTGTGTGTGTGTGTGTGTGTGTGTGTGTGTGTATTAACATTTTCTTCACTGTCATTTCATCTGCCGGTAACTGTCGTGGTCACTCATCTTTCAACCTAGTTTGTGTTTTTTCCCAGTTCATGTAACAACTTCTCATGCTTAAGTTACACAATGATTTCATCAACGTTTAGCGTTTTGTCACACCCTTGTCAGGCTCTGAAAATTTACACGCAGTATCTGTTCTGTGCAGAAGCCCAAATTTTGTTGTCAGGAGGATTGCGTGTGGTGAGCAGTGATTGTATGCCCATAGAGCACGATTCTTAAGTTGAAAAACAGGATTTTAACTTCAGAAATGGCAAGCTTGAAAGTCAGTTATTGCAAATGGAATGACCTTTAAAACAAATTTTATCAGTGTGGAGATTTTTATGGCCGATTCATTACCAGTTGGCACAGATTATCTTATCTATGAGAAACATGTTAAGAAGCGCAAATTTGTTAAGCTAAAACCTCTTTAGTCTTCAGGGTGTTGTTTGTTGTTGTTGTTGTTGTTTTGCACTTCTCACAACTAACATCTCAGTACACTTACCTTATGATACAATGGCTGGTTTTCGAAACGTCATGCAGATTCGTCTGGTCATTGGGGCAACATTTGTTCGTTAAGATGTAGAGCTCAGCGCTACTTTTTTCTTTAATTAATCCTTTATTGTCTCAAATATCAAGAATCTGAAGGTTTCAGAGAGTGTTCATGATACTGAAGCATAGTTAGGATTCCAAGTGAGCAGGTACACCAGCGCAGTCCTTCTATGCGCAGTAAAATGGACTACCTGAGCGAGGCAAAAGTACAGACACCAAACACAGTATTTTGGTTAGATAATATTGTACAGACACCAAACACAGTATTTTGGTTAGATATATTGTAACAGCAAGTGTAAGCATTGAATTTACTTCGCAAACAGCTGCTGCACCTCCATACTTTAGATTAGATTGGGAAAAAAAAAAGAAAGTTAAGTAGTGTGCTTGTCTGAATGCGAACATTCCTTCTTGGACGATGTAAAACAGAACACAATGGCAACACACTTGACAAATGCCGTTCAAAACAGCTGGCGCGGATCAGGGAATCGGGAACGGGAGGGGAAGGGTCTGGGGGTGGAATGAGGAGCCACCAGGGATTCCAGAATACCCCCACCGCCCCATCCCCACCTAACCATGCTTCCCCTCCCAACACCACCAGGTTTCTCCTATGCCCATTCCAAAACATGAATCCGAAAAACGCCTTACAGCGCACATTCCTGGAGAAAAAAGCGTAACACGTCATCATCAAACCTCGTTGACATATTGCGGATCATGCACGCACCAGACACACTCGCTTCCCTCCCACCTTTGGCCCCCTTCCGAATCCCACCACCACATTTCTCTCATCCCGATCAATAACGTTTTGGCGGGTGTTCTTCTCTGGTAGACGACAATCCTCGCTTCACCCTCCACCCGTGTCCATCCATTCCCTCCCATACCCCACCCTTTACATCTCATTCTCCCTCCCAATCGACATTTTTTTTGCCACTTAAGATAAAGAAATTTGATCCCTATCATCCTTCATTGAACAAGTGATCTCCCTGAACAGGTCATTCTCTCCCTTTCAATGGCATACCAGTAAAATGTCAAATAAAGGAACATGCACATTGTGTACTGCGTTCGATGTTTGTCTGTAAATGTTTTCATTCCCTCAATTGGCAAGATGTAATGACATTCGTGTGCCTTATTGTTAGAGCACGAGTTTTTTTTTTTTTTGTTTGTTTGTTTTTCTTTGTTTGTTTCTTTGTTTGTTTGTTCGTTTGTTTTTTTGGGGAGGGTCTTTGTTTGTTTATTTGTTTGTTCTTTATCCATATCCTCCTTTCTCTTAAAGCATTGGATGACAGCAGTTTATGTCGACATTTCCATGGTGCATTCAATGCCAGTTAGTAATCTTACTTATGAGAAAGATGTTAAGAAGCGCAAATTTGTTAAAATCAAACCTTTTTAGTCTCTTTTTTTTACCTGCTTTTCTCAGAACTATCATTTCAGTAACCTTAACTTATGATGCAATGGTTGATTTCTAAATGTCATGCAGATTCGTCTTTTAATACAGTGTTCTTGGCTTGTGTGTAAATGTAACAAATTGGTATGTGTAAGGTCGGGATACCTACGAAATAAAGGTTTGAGCTACTGGCTTCATTTATAAATGAAGAGGATACAAGAGAGATAGAGAGAGAGAGAGAGAGAGAGAGAGAGAGAGAGAGAGAGAGAGAGAGAGAGACTGTCGTTACCTCTTACACTTGACGCGAATAGAAAGTGTTTATGTCCATGTTTTGAAAGATCTTTACTCTTTCTCTCTCTCTGAATGACAGAGAAGTAGCTATTGATCTCAGCACATGTGCACAACATTTTCCTGTAAGCGGTTACAGGTTGGTTCGATATGCTCATATGAGTGTTCCGTCAGTATTGGCGAGGCGTTGCACACAGCGATTCGTACATTTGTATATAATGGCTCTGACCCCCCCTCCCCCCCTTCCCCCTCCCCCCTCCCCCCCCCCCCCCCCCCCCCCCCCCACCGCTGTCATCAAATGTTCCAAGGGAAAGGATGATGTTGATAAAGAACAAATAAAATCCGTGGTCGAACAAAAAGACGCAACAATGTCATATGACTGACAGAGCACTCCGACAAGCAAAGGCAGCTGAAAAGGTTGGGGCAAGATAATGTGCCGCCATGAACATGTCTGGGACGTGACATCAGTTGGGACAATTTTGATTTGTTGCTGTCGTATGGGCCAAACGTTTAAAGCGTCTGTGGAGGTTGAGGAAAGGGGTGGTGAGAGAATGGTGGAGGCGCTAAGGATGGCAAGATTTTTTAAAAATGATCAATTGTTCAATCATTATGGTGCAAAATGAGCTGTGCGTATCAACAAAAAGACAAGTCAATAAGATCTTTATTTGTCATGGGAGAGAAAAAAAAACATGCACCACACAGAAAAGAAGCAGCTAAACGCTCAATGTAAACAACAAATACAAACAAACACTACCTCGATGATTCACATTTCTCTGACAAAACGTAAAACAACTTTTACTCACTCCAGGCACAAAAATGAAAAAAAACAAACGCAATCAACCCCAAACACTAATGAACCCCAAGCTGTGTTATTTGTCCCCCTGTTCATTTCCGTGTTGGAACCAACACGTCGTTTTCAGCAGCAGCAGAACACCCCAAGCCAGTGCACGTGACGTCATTCAGGTGCCATGGTTGACACACAGTAACCCCCCCCCCCCCCCCCCCCCCCCCCCAACAGACCCCTGACTCCCTTCATTATCGTGGAGAGAGGGGTGCGGGGGAGATTTTCTGTGATGTCCAACTGAAGCAGCACAGCATGTGAAGGACTCGGCTTTGCTGGCCAGTGCCGAAGATGTGCTGGAAAAAACGTTTCCATAATGCACCTTACGTGCTGGAGACAACGTTTCCAAAATACAGAACTCGGTTACTGAGTCAGATGGAAGAAAAACACGAGCTACAGGAAGAAATGGAAATCTAAGAGATGGCGTCATAATGGACCTCTACCGGGCATTCAACTCAGGTGTCAGCCACGCCGTCTCCTTCGTAAAGGACATGCTCCTATGGTCCTAGACTATTGTTTACAGAAACGTTCTACTCAGAACTTTCGCCACAGACGACAGTTCTAGTTAGCGGCACAACGATGTGGATTTGCTTTCACGGTTTTGTCTCTGAGGGCTCAGCAAGGGTTTCTCTTTATTCTGCAACGATTACACGATTTCTAAGGAAGCTGCTTCCTGGACAATCAGAGTCTGTGCTGATGACACACTCTGTCCCAAGTGCCGGTACATTTCGGCTGAGAACAGACACAGAGTTGTACAGATCAGGCCACATGGATGTCCGGGAAATCACATTGATTCCCTCTATGACTCCAACAATTGACTCGTCGCCAGGCGCTCAGCTCCAGACATGGAGTGTTAATATTGAATGACACGGACTATCCTCAGGATCACACAGAAGGGAACATATCTCCCAGAGCCGGATTTTAGACGGTGGCAGTGACAGGTTGACCTAAGCTACAGGGCTTCTTTGAAAGGCATAAAAAAGCTTTATATCTGAAAGAAAAACAAGAACAGAAAAAGTTCCATCTTCATTTCGTTCCAGACAGTTTGTCCCTGTAGGGGAGAGCGGAGGGAGGACGTGAGAGGATGGAGGGGTCAGGGGATGGGGGAGAAGGAGGGAAAGGCGAGACGTGCTAGGACAGGCGATGCTGGCTTTGCTTTATCGGATTTTTGTTTGTTGCTCAAATCAGGGCTGACACGTCGGGGCTTTGTTCACAAAACACAAACACCTCGCTTAACTCGGGAAGCCATGATTATTTGTTTTGCTGAGGGAGTGAAAAAGACGAGGAGAAGGGGAGGAGTTACTTGTTCGCTTCTCTCTGAGCTGACGGAGAATGTGAAATACTTTATAT
>JADBJO010000986.1:71848-84348 GCA_016801955.1 Conus betulinus | reverse complement strand
GTTTTACACGACCTGCCCCGATGCGGAGATGACCATTGAATGTAACTGCTGACTGCCATGTGCTGTGGAACTGAGCTTAGACCACAGCAATATCTTCGTCATTTTTGGAGGAAAGAGTAAGAATTTGTCAAAACATGGACATCATCGCTTACTGTATTGTATGGAACGCGCCCAGTGAAAACAGGGAATGCGCTTTGCCGTTTGTCTGTCTGTATGTCCGTCTGTCTCACTCTCTCTCTCAGTATCTGTCTGTCTCTCCCTCTCTGCGTCTCTCTGTGTCTTTGTCTTTCTGTCTCTCTCTCTCTCTGTCTGTCCCTGTCTCTCTGTCTCTCTGTCTCTGTCTGTCTGTCTGTCTGTCTCTGTCTGTCTGTCTGTCTGTCTGTCTGTCTGTCTGTCTGTCTGTCTCTCTCTCTCTCTCTCTCTCTCTCTCTCTCTCTCTCAAATGATCCTTTCCATTACTCAATAAATCGGGCCCCTTTTCCTCCAAAGGACCCACAACCTTACATCTGCTGTCTGTCTGTCTGTCTCACTCTCTGTCTCTGTCTGTCTCTCCCTTCTCTGTGTCTGTTTCTGTGTCTGTCTCTCTGTCTTTGTCTCTGTCGCTCTCTCTCTCTCTCTCTCTCTCTCTCTCGCTCTCTCTCTCTCTCTCTCTCTTAATGATCCTTTCCATTAATCAATAAATCGGGCACCCTATTCCCCAAAGGGATTCACAACCTTACATCTGCTGACAGAGCGAATGAATACATTTACACATAAAGCTAGAACATATCGTCAACATACACAAAGTGTGTGTTGTTGGTTTAGCTGCCGCCTGTCCGGAATGCCATTGATAGGGCGACTCTTGATGAACTAAGCACAGCCTGATCACTTCGTCCATCAATGTCGGATGAGGGGGGGTGGAGGGGGGGGGGGGGGGGGGGGGGGGGGGGGGGGGGGGGGGGGGGGGGGGTGGGGGGGGGTGTCAGTAGGTGGTGGTCGCTGAACTCCCTTTTCTTGACCTAAACTGGCCAAAAAGGTGTTGACTGGGAGGGAGAAGGAGGTGAGGAATGTGAGGCATTCGAGAGGATGGGCTTGCTGGCATGAGTGTGGGGGGTGGTACGAAGGGTCTCGTCTACCAGAGGGAGAACACTCACCAAAAAAATATTGATCGAGATGGATTAAATGTGGTGCTGGACATTGGGTAGGGGGCTGGAGGAGGAGGAGGAGGAGAGATGAGGGAAAGGGAGAGAGTGTGGAGTGCATAGCTCGCAATCTGCCGACGATAGTTGATCATGACTTTTCTTTTTCTTTTTTTTTTTTATCCACAGGAATGTGGTGCTCAGTAATGCGTTTGCAGTTTTTTTTTTCTCAAATGGATACAAGACAGGGGTGGCGATGTCTGGGAAGAGAGGGAAGGGGGGTATATGGGGGTGGGGTGGGGTTGTTGGGAATTTTCTGAAACTCCAGGAAGAAACTCGGGTCGTTCTGTATAATATGCACAACATGGTTGTATTGATTGCATACAATGTGCACAACATGGCTGTATTGATTGCATGCAATGTGCACAACATGGCTGTATTGATTGCATGCAATGTGCACAACATGGCTGTATTGATTGCATGCAATGTGCACAACATGGCTGTATTGATTGCATGCAATGTGCACAACATGGCTGTATTGATTGCATGCAATGTGCACAACATGGCTGTATTGATCGCATGCAATATGCACAACATGGCTGTATTGACCGCATGCAATATGCACAACATGGCTGTATTGACCGCATGCAATATGCACAACATGGCTGTATTGATTGACGGCATGCAATATGCAATATGCACAACATGGCTGTATTGATGGCATGCAATATGCACAACATGGCTGTATTGACCGCATGCAATATGCACAACATGGCTGTATTGACCGCATGCAATATGCACAACATGGCTGTATTGACCGCATGCAATATGCACAACATGGCTGTATTGATGGCATGCAATATGCACAACATGGCTGTATTGATGGCATGCAATATGCACAACATGGCTGTATTGATTGCATGCAGTCGTAGAGTTCTACAGTGCTTTAGGAAACATTTTCAGGTGTTTTCAGCTTTTCATTGTTTGGCACAATGACATATCAATTAAAAGTAACTATCAGCGATACATTTAATGTCAGTGATCCAGCAGACGAATCTGGATGAATCTAGAAAAGAGGAACTGCCTCCCTTAAAAACTTACTATTATTCAAAATCGTAGGTCTCGTTGTGAGGAAAAAAAAGACCCAGAAAGCTGATTTTCCTCAAAAGTCTTCGCCTCTGAGTGTTTTATTTTTCAGATTATTTCACATTTCATATTACTTTGCGCTCTTCGCATTGAACTACAAAAAATAGTGCATGGTGATATTAAAAAAAATTCGTCTTAATGAACATTTTAACGTACTAACTGACGTGTAGATTTGCAGTTCCCGATTTAAAATGCAATTTGTGAACATGAGAATCGCGTTTGATACATTAAAATCACTGTTCCTCAACAAATGAATTTCTTGGCCTGTGTTAATTTGAAGCATTAGTGCCCTATAGTCAGAGTTGTACCAGAGAATAGCATTGACCTTTTCACCTCCGTCAGAAATAGTTTCAAAGTGAAGTGACTGCAGGTGGAATTTCAAACACATTTTTTGAAGAGAAATCATAATTAATCCGCCGGGCGTAAGGGACAAACAAATTACAAGACAAAACAGAACGCGTTTCGACATCTTTGGTCTTCTTGAGGCAAGATAAACAACACTCAGGACAATGACACCGAAACGAAGAATGAGCAATCACTTACCTTCTCAAACTGGGTGCACGATGGATGCTCAAAGCTGTGTACTTTAATACCAGAGAGAGAGAGAGGACAAGACAAGACAAGACAAGCAAGTTCATGCTTTTTTACATCTAGCCCTCGCCCAAGAGGGGAACACACACAAAAAAGAAAGAAATCACGAAATGAAAAATGAACAAACGACACACACACACACACACAAAAAAAAAAAAACAGACAAACAAACAACAAGAGATTGAACACACACACACAAAAAATTGAAAATACAGAAAATGGAAATAACATCAAAGAAACGTAACACACTTCCCTTTTAACAATCCCCACCGAGAAAACGCCCCTCCCCAAACACCCACCCAAACACTTGTACACTTTCGCAAACAAGCAACACACAAACATACATAGTAAGCGGCGGGGGAAGAGAGAGAGGGGGGGGGGGAGAGAGAGAGAGAGAGAGAGAGAGAGAGAGAGAGAGAGAGAGAGAGAGAGAGAGAGAGCGGGAGAGCGGGGTATGGGGTGGGGGGTGGGGATGGGGGGGGGGGGGGGGTAGAAGGAAAATACATGTAAAGTACAAAGACGAATGGGGGAAAAAAGAGTCAAATAGACTTGAATGCACACGATACATCAAATAACGAAATGCGATTAAGCGATATCATCAATGTAAAACATGTTCAAATATCTTCATCCATTATTGCTGTGCTTCAAATGACACGTGCAAGATTTCCGTCTAACACAGACTTGTAATCATGCAGTATTTTATTTCTATTCACTTAGTCTTTTACTTGATTTAGGAGTCAACTGGTACAGTTCTTTTTATATATCTTTTAACTTACTAAGCAGATGCCCTTTTAGCGCGCTGTTTGAAAATATCAAAACTTGAGATTTCTTTCAGAAATGGAGGCAAATTGTTCCAATACGTACCACCACTGTATACTAGGCTTGATTTGTAAAGGTCAAGTCTGGGCAGAGGCATTATTAACTTGTGAACGTGCCTATTGTCATTCTTCCGGAAACTGTTTACAATGGAGGGAGGTGCATTTCCATTTAACACTTTATACATAAATATAGCCTTATTGTATTCGAGTTTTTTGCCTTAGGGGAAGGATATCTAAAGATTTGTAATCGTTTAGAGTTAATGAACTAGATTTTAAGAGAACTAATTTTATCGCGCGCCGATACAATCTTGCTAAAGGTTTCAGAATGTTTGCGCTGGCTGAATCCCATAAAGTAGAAGCATAGTCTATAGTTGACTGTATATGGGCATGAAAGAATTGTTTTCTAGCATGCATATTCAGAAAATGCTTTATTTTTGATAACTGGAATATTTTTTGGATATTCGTTTGCATAGGTAAGCAATGTGATCGGACCATGATAAGTTGTTATCAATGACAACACCTAAAACTTTATGTGTTTTTACTTCTTCGATTTTTTCACTGGAAACAAATATTGAAAATAAATCAGCAGGCATATTTTGACGTTTTTGTCTGCTGGTAATGACCATGCATTTAGTTTTTTTTTGCATTTAGAAACATGTGATTGATTTCCGTCCATTTGACGGCATTGTTCACACTATCTTGTAGATCGGACGTCACAACCTGCAAGCAAGGGTGGTTAGAATGCATAGAGCTGTCATCAGCAAATAATTCGCAGTCACATCGAATACGTAGCGGTAAATCATTTATATAGATCGAAAAGAGTAAAGGACCAAGAACGGATCCTTGTGGAACACCATATTTTACTGGCTGCAAATCTGATTTTGAGGAATTAACACATACTACCTGTTTTCGACCAGAAAGAAATGAGGACATGAATTGAAGTGTATTTTCAGAAAGTCCGTATAAAGCGAGCTTTTTTTAGGAGAAGAGAGTGGTTTATAACATCAAAAGCTTTAGCCAGATCAATGAAGACAACTCCTGTAAGTTCATTGTTATTAATGTTCAAGAGCCATTTGTCAATCATTTGCGTAAGCGCGGTGTGGCAGGAATGGTTTTCCCTAAAACCAGACTGCTTAGGATGAATCAAATTATATTTGTTTAAATGGGTAACTAAATATTTTTGGATATGTTTTTCGAGCGGTTTTGAAACAATAGACAGAACAGATACAGGTCTGTAGTTGCAAGGGTTGGACGGATCTCCAGTTTTGTACAGCGGGACAACTTTTGCTTGTTTGAAACATTCCGGAAAACAGTTTTTCTCTATACATAGGTTATATATGTAAGTAAGAGAGTCTGTTATGACTGGTGCCGACAACTTGATTATACTGGGATCCAGGTCGTAAATATCTTTGGTTTTCGATTGTTTCTGTGACATTAAGTATGCAAATACTTCGGGTATTGTTATGTAAGGAATTGACACATAAGATTTAATATTCTTTGACTTACAATATTCAGTTACTAATTCTAGATCATTTTCATCCCGTTCATCATTATTTATTAAGTTTTCAGCAATGCTAACAAATGCGAACCAAGCTTAAGAATCTTCTCTACGAACAGCCGTGTGCGCAGAGCCCATCACCCCACATTCCTCCCCAAGGCCTTCATTGTCCTCCCATTCCCCTGTTTCCCTACCCCCCCCAGCCCCCCCCCCCCCCCCCACTCCCATTCCCAAAGTTCATATCGTTTCTCAAAATCGCCCCGAAAGTCCCGTTCCAAATACACGTGGGACCAGTCTCCACCTGATTGCGATCAATCCAAATCCAATTCCAGCAGTTTGCAGACAAGTGGCAGCAACTGGATGACGTGTAATGCGATTTTGCCACCAAGAGAGTGACAGATCGTGCTGCTCTTGTTGTTGCAGCATCTGTTCTGCTCTGCTGCCGGTTCTTCTGGCAACAACTGTCCACATTCGCAGGAAAAAAAAAAGAAAGTCTGATTGTTATCGTATTTCGAAGAACTCTAAAATCGTTCAACTTTTTGTACCGTTATTTTTGTGTGTGATTAAATAAAGTCTTTTTTTTTCTGTGGACACGAAGTTTCAGACTTGCATATATGCCATCTGTATATTAATGTTTGTGGGGCGTGTCTCTCTTCTTGTCTGTGATTTTTTACGTTTATGTGTGTGCATGAGTTAAGAGCGAGCGTATGGGACCAAGAGAGACAGAGAGATAACTAGATGACTAAATGGATAGATAGACATGTATATATGCTAAAAAGGCAAATTTAAACATAGATGGGTGCTTATAGTATTCAGAGAGAGAGAGAGAGAGAGAGAGAGAGAGAGAGAGAGAGAGAGAGAGAGAGAGAGAGAGAGAGAGAGAGGTCCTAAGATACAAAACATAACATCTAAGGAGATACAAACCTTCTGAACCAAGCTTAAGAATTTTCTCTACAAACAGCCATGTGTACCAAAGCCCTTTATCCCACGAGACACTGAGAGAGAGAGAGAGAGAGAGAGAGAGAGAGAGAGAGAGAGAGAGAGAGAGAGAGAAGAGAGAGGCAGACAGACAGACAGATGGAGGAGTGAGAGAGACAGACGGACAGACAGACATACAGACAGATGGAGGAGTGAGAGAGAGAGAGAGAGAGAGAGAGAGAGAGAGAGAGAGAGAGAGAGAGAGAGAGAGAGACGGACGGACGGACGGACGGACAGACCGACCGACCGACGACGACCGACGATCGACCGACCGACAGACAGACAGACAGAAGACAGACCGACCGACAGATGGACGGACGGACGGAAGACGGACAGACACAGACAGACAGACAGACAGATGGAGGCGGGATGGGACGCCATGGACAACAGGACAGCTGTGAGGATCAGTCACCAGTGAACGGCTTGTCCTTTAGTCCTGATCGGCAAACCTGGCTGGGTGATGGAAGCTGGCGCTAGGACGTACCGCCCACTGCAGCTCTGTCGTCTGGAAGGATGTCCTGCCGGGAAACCCATTCGCTCGTTGTTTGCCGCCAGAACAGGCTATACCCTCCCTCGCCTCTCGCGCTGTCGGCTTAGAGTGTCGAGGAAGAGAGCGGGGGGGGGGGGGGGGGGGGGGGGGGGGGGGGGGGGGGGGGGGGGGGGGGGGGGGGGGGATGGGGAGAGAGGAGCGAGTGGTAGGAAAAAGAGTTGGTTCGTTTGGGGCTGCACAAACGGTGGAGGTGACTGTACTTCTAACAGAGGTACTTTGGAATTAGGTTTAAAAGCTGCGGATTCTTTTTAACTACCAAAAGCGAACGAACGAACAAACAAACAAACAAAGAGAAGACAAGAGATAAGAAAAATTGTAAGGAGGAAGAAGGAGAAAGAGGGAAGATGATAAAGGAGAGGAGACCAAGATGTAGGAGAAGGAGGAGGAGGAAGAGGCAGAGGAAGAGGAGAAGAAGCAGGAGGATGAGAAGAAGAAGACGAAGAAGAAGAAGAAGAAGAAGAGTGAGAAAGAGAAGGAAAAAGGAAGAAAAAGAACTGAAGAGAGAGAGAGAGAGAGAGAGAGAGAGAGAGAGAGAGAGAGAGAGAGAGAGAGAGAGAGAGAGAGAGAGAGATCACTCACCATTGTCATGGACATGGAAACTGTTTCTTGCAAATTTCAGAAAACGTGAATGATGCCATCAGGCGACACGGCCACATACGTGTTACGGTTACGGGCTTTTCGTGTCCACCTTGTGATCGCCAAGCAAACGCTAAGGCACGAGCGTCGGACGTGAAGTGATGATGCATGTAGGTCGATGTCCTACCACTCTCTGCTCTTCTTCGATGCACGAGGTCGTCAGTCAGACGTGTCTTTCGTCTTTAAGGCTGAGGGAGGAGACCTGTCCCAGACGTGCGCTTTTTTTTCTGTGTCCCATCTCCTTCCCTCCCCTCGCCACTTCTCTGTTCTTCCTGCCATCGTGTTCCGTTTGAAGTCCAACGCCGCTCAGTCTGAATCACCCATACTGAGTCACGTCCAGCTGGGCTCTGCTGAAATCAGCACCATCCGTCTATGTAGGTGCTTTCTGTTTCATGACACCATGAGGTTCCATGCAAGAGAAGACACTGCACTACCACCTACGCTTTTTGTAAATCTGAATCTTATTGTTCAGGTCCTCTTTCCTTAATATTTCTTATCCCTTATTCTCAGACAGCATATGTCATTGTCAGGTGTATTGCCAGCTGAGTGATCTTACATTTGTTTAGTATTCGAAGTCTTTTTTTTTTGGCTTGCATAATCTCCCATATAAGTGATTCAGAATGCACACAATGCAGTGTGACTGTTGACCAGGCAGATGAGAACAACACGTGTTGTCCACAGTCGTCTGCTTCACTTACTGCGGCACCCTAAATCTACCTCAACCCCCTTCGAGGGAGAAGACTATCGGCTTTGCTATTGAGCAGTCGTGTGCGTGGAATATGGACGGCATCACAATGCTGTCTTCCAATATCGCCATCTTGGGTCATGTCATGTCTCCAGACTACTTTCGGTTCTCTGAGCTTTCACTGTGAAGGACTAGTACGTGGTACGAAAGAAACCCCCTGTCCTCGACAAGTCATTCGTCAGTATGAATTTTTGCTGAGACTATGACTGGTTTTGTGTCCTTACTGGTGGCGATGATTTACATTGGATGTCAAACGACAATTTCTATGGTAATGTACAAAGCTCTAGCAGTGGAAGAACTGCTTAACAGCTCTCTTTATGCCATGTTTTCAGTCAGCTAAGCAGTATCTGTGATAGTCTTCGGCTTAACTCTTTCCCCAGGATAAAAAAAATACAGTTACACAGGATCTCTCTCTCTCTCTCTCTCTCTCTCTCTCTCTCTCTCTCACTCTCTCTCTCTCTCTGTCTGTCTCACTCTCTGTCTATCTGTCTCTTTGTCTGTCTGCTGTCACACACACACACACACACACACACACACACACACACACACACACACACACACACACACACACACACTCACTTACTGTCTCTGTCTGTCTGTCTGGGTCTGTCTGTCTCACTCTCTCTCGCTTCTATCTCTCTGTCTGTCTGTCTCTCTCTTACACACACACACACACACACACACACACACACACACACACACACACACACACACACACACACACACTCACTTACTCTCTGTCTCTGTCTGTTTGTCTGTCTGTCAATTTGTCTGTCTGTCTGGCTGTCTCTCTCTTTCTCTCTCTCTCACTCTCTCTCACACACACACACACCACACACACACCACACACACACACACACACACACACACACAAGCACGCACGCACGCACGCACGCACGCACGAGCGCGCGCACACACACACACACACACACATTCGCCGCGTCCCCTCTTTCCCACTCCCCCATACACATCTACATCCAGGCTTGTCCTCCCCCCCCCCGAACCGGCTACCATCACTATGAAGTCGTCAGGAGGCAGTCCGGCGGAGAACACATGGCTCCGTGGCCACAGTTACTGGGCAGTGCTCGGCGGTGCGTGTTGTGATGCAAAAGTACGCGGGACACTGCCCGCTGCGACCCCTTCTGATGACAATCATTGCGTTCTTGCGCAACCAGCGTGAGTGAGCATCTCCACCGGACTTCTCCCTCTCTAATCTCTGTGTGTGTGTGTGTGTGTGTGTGTGTGTGTGTGTGTGTGTGTGTGTGTGTGTGTGTGTGTGTGTGTGTGTGTGTCTCCGCTTGTTGTTCTCTCTGTCTGTCTCTTTTTTTCTTGTTTTTCTTATTCTTGTTATTCTTCTTATTCTTGTTCTTGCTCTCCTTTCTTCTTCTTCTTCTTCTGCTTCTCTCCTGCTCTTCCTCCTCTTCCTCCTTCTCCTCCTCCTTCTTCTCCTCCTTTTCTCTCTCCGTCTCTGTCTCTCTCTGTCTTTCTGTCTATGTGTCTGCGTCTGTCTGTGTCTGTCTGGCTGTCATTCTCTCTCCCTCTTTTCCTCTCTATGACCCACCACCTGCCTCTTTCCCTCTCTGTCTCCCTTCTTCTCTCTCTCCCTCTCTCACTCCTTCACCCCCTGCCCCCCCCCCCCCCCCCCCCCCCATCTCTCTCTCTCTGACAAAATCCGTTGCAAATCCGACTGTTATGAGTAAACTAAAATACAGGGAAAAAAGCCCACTGAAAGTGGAGAAGAAGTGACTCGTTTTTCCCGCGGGAAAAACTCCACACTCTTGAAAGCGACGAGCCACAGTCATGCAACAATCCCTTCAAAGCTTCTGCAAAGCGGAACTGGTTTGGTATTCTGGAATCGTACAAACAGAATCCCGCCAATTCTTTTAGTACTTTGGGTAATATCTCTGAAGATTTATCTTATATGAGAGAGAGAGAGAGAGAGAGAGAGAGAGAGAGAGATAGAGAGAGAGAGGGAAGAGAGAGAGAGAAAGACGAGAGAGAGAGAGAGAGAGAGAGAGAGAGAGAGAGAGAGAGAGAGAGAGAGAGAGAGAGAGGTGGGTTACAGGAGAAAGGGGTGGGGATGGTATGGGTTGAAACAGACTTGACACTTTAATTGAATAATTGATGATTGATTGATTGATTGATTTAGAGAGAGAGAGAGAGAGAGAGAGAGAGAGAGAGAGAGAGAGAGAGAGAGAGAGAGAGAGAGAAGTTGCAACCCCTGGACAGTATTTCCGGGATATTTCTGTCTCAAGAGTTGCGTTATTAGTGAAAGCATCGATCGCTACCAACAGATAGATGGAAGTACCTCGTCCCTCACGCGCTCACGTTTCCTCCCCCCTCCCCCCCCCCCCCCCCCCCCCCCCCCCCCCCCAGCCCCCATTCCCAACCTGATATTTTTGTCACACCGCCGAGCCCTCCAGGGAAAGGGCCCTCCCTAAGACGAAAGAGGAAAGATAATCGGACACCTGGTATTTTGGTCACAAGGGGAGGAGGTTCTTCGTCACTTCTCAGTGGCTCTCGTTCCCGGGCAAGCTGGTTCCGGGTCTTTCCTGGTTATGCTTTGTGCTGCTTCCTTTGACTGCTGAATAGAATTCAGACTGCCCCTCGTGGAAGACGTGTCGTCTGTTCTACCCCTTTCCCTTCTGTCCCCACGAAGCTCTTTTCCTGCTCCCCTAATAATTCGCTTAATTTTTATCTTTCGCCGTTGTTTCATGGTTACGGTCGCGAGCTGTGGGCTTAAAGATGGTTGTTTGGTTCGTGCCCCACCAGTGACATGTATATATTTTTTTATTTGCTTCGGTCTGTTCCTTTGCAAGGTTGAGTGTTAAATGTGAAGACTAGAACCACAAAATCGAGTGTCATGCGCCAGATAGTGGCCTCTCTAAAAACACTGCTTAGATTTCCTTATCAACATCGCAGGTGTCTGTATCTCTCGGACCTGGTTGACGATAGAAAATATTGCAAAAGAAAAGTAGAGAACAGCCTTGAATACAACCGAACATAGACACAGAATGGATCACCACAGGATCATCTTCATTGTCCTTATCATCATCATAAAAATAATCCAATTGTGTGGGTTTGCGTGCCCCGCTCTTTTGGTGACCTCAGTTTCAAAGTGATCTCTACGTTCATGTCCGTGTTGGTCGGAATAGCTCAGTTGGTAGAGCGCCGAACTCGTGATCCTGGGGTTGTGGGTTCGAATTTCGGTACAGGGGGATTTTTCCGTCGGAGTTAACATTGGTTTAGACTCCATTCCCTATCAACTCCTTCGAATGAGACTATAAACGAGGTTCCGTGTGTGAACGCACGTACAACATCTTGCACACACGTAAAATCCCATCACCAACATTCGGAAGAGAAGGCCAGTTTGGCCGTTGGTATGGATGACACGTTACACATAGCATGTACCTTCCCCGAAGATGGAGCATGGCTGCCTTAATGGCGGGATAAAAAAACAAACAAAACGGTCATACACACAAAACTCCACTGCATGTAGTCCGCAGGAGTATCAGCCTGCGTACGCAGAAAGAAAGAAAGAGAAAATGTCCGTGTTTAGTTCGTGTCGAGGTGGCAATTATGGTGAGTCCATGGAGACTGTCGTCGGATTTCCGGAAAGGGACGCTACTGGTACTGAGCAATATGTGGCTGTGTATTTGCAGTAGTGGAGGTGAGCAGCGTGGTAGCAATGTCACGAGAGGAGAGGGTCTGGGATAAGGGGGTGGTGGTAGTGGAAGTGTGGAGGGGAGGTGGGGGATCACAGAAGCTGAGAGAGACCCCCCTCCCTCCTCCCCGTGCCCCATCCAAACAATCTGGGTATTTTTTGTTTACCGACCAAAGAGAGATTTTCCACAAAATTTTGTTTTTGTCCCAAGGTCGTCTCCTTACGAGTCGCGGGTTCTGCACACGACTACGATTTATTGTCTCACGCGAAAGACTGGCTCTCGAACTATCACATATGGGTTCAGCGGAGAGAGAGAGAGAGAGAGAGAGAGAGAGAGAGAGACAGACAGACAGACAGACAGACAGACAGACAGACAATATGAACAGAGAATGATACTTACGTATCAAGAATCTCTCGCAGAAGAGCGGATCTGTTTGTCTGAGCCCCGGCAATGTCGGGATGAGGACAGCCCGAAAGGCCTGATGGGAGTTTTCATGGCGGCCTTCACCGCGCCCTATGACAGAGCAATAGCGTCTGTGACGGCCTTAGATATCATCCAGCACCTCGGCACCAGAAATAAAAAGTCACTGCGGAACAAAAAAAAAAGTATTGGCGGACACAACTTCTCGTCGAGTCTGCTTTAGGATGGCAGTCGCGGGAAGAGAGAGAGAGAGAGAGAGAGAGAGAGAGAGAGAGAGAGAGAGAGAGAGAGAGAGAGAGAGAGAGAGAGAGAGAGAGAGAGAACGAACGAACGAC
>JADBJO010000986.1:41848-64348 GCA_016801955.1 Conus betulinus | reverse complement strand
TGAACACAACTTTTACCATACCGTGTTAAGTTGATGATAAAAACCGCTCTTGAAGGAACTTCAATGGTCCCTGGTCAAATTTCAGATTTTTTTTTTTATAAGACTGTGGTTCTGGCACGCAGCCATTTTGATGGGACATTTTTCAGCACATAATGTTCTTCTCACATTCATTCACTTTGTTCTTCCAACGGAAAGTTCTGAAAAGACGTGCAAAACGCAAAATGAAGACTATAGGAGAGCATAGAGATCAGAGAGAGAGAGAGAGAGAGAGAGAGAGAGAGAGAGAGAGAGAGAGAGAGATTCCTGGTCTTCACCCATAAAGCAGGTCTCTCTGGCGTCCCTTTCTCTCATTACATGGGAAGCCACTCGTGAGGGAGAACGGGAAACACCACACAGAAACCGCTATGCGCCTATCAAGTCACGTGACAATGGGCAATGCCAGAAGAAAGTCTGCCGTCATCTGATCCATAAAAGCCATGCCGACACAGACGTTTGGTGCCAGGCTGTTCCAGTTCAGCGCTAGAACTATTGAGCCCTGCGGCATAATGACCACTGTATGCTGACAGACGTGTGCGGAATAAAATCTCAAGAAACTCGTCAGCCATTTATGTGATGAGCGCGTGAAACATGCTTACATGGCTTAGTGGGCCATCTTCTGCCAAATGCTGGCCCACTGAACACCACAGAATTGACTCGGAAGCAGTGCAGAGTCTTCTCCTGTGGGTGGCCATTGACAGCATTGCTGCAGTTCTGGTATGAGCCAGGATGTGTGTTTTAGGAATCGTTGGGACCGGAGTTGTAGCAGGAACTCTGTTTAGAGGGCAAAATCAATGGGGAAACCAAACAAACCAACAACTGTTCTTTAGGCATCTCATTTTGCCATGGTGTGTCGCTACATTGCCTAGAAGTCATGCTTCCCTGCCTGGCAGGTCAATGATGACCCGGCCTATCCTCAATCTAGTGGATGTAACATTTTAAAGCAATCAGCTACAAACAGTAAAGACAAGGATGCGAACATGTCTACCCATAAACATGATTAAAGAAGAAAATAATGAAGATAATGAGATATACTGTCTTAGTGAGAGGACAAACTTTAAACAACTCAGGTGAGGAATACCCAAACAAGCAAAGTACGAAATATCTGAAAAACAAAAGCAAACAAATAAACGAAAGTGGAACGTACGTATGATGTATACATAACATTTGCTTGGAAACAGTTGAGCTTTCTCATGATTTTAGCACATCTTGTCAAAACATAAGGTTTGTTAAACGAACAATGATAATGAAAACTGGTGGTTTCCAAAATTTTTGTGAAGACAGTGAAGACGTGGGTATCTAAATGGTTGAGAGCCTTTATACAATCCTGCCTGTTAGGTTCAGCTTTGAGTAAAGTCCATACATGGAATGACAGGTTACTACAATAAGCTATGACATCAATTGTACTGTTAAAGATCAGTCAGTGGTGGTGAACTGCGCTACTGAGGGTTAACCAATGGTGGTTAAGAAACAGACCCTGTTGAAGAGCTCTCTAACTGTTTGCACTCTAAGTATAACGTTCCTGCCACAGTGGAAACAGGCCCATTTGTGTGACTTTAGTTGTAACCTAAAAATGAAAGCACTTTATGCATTTCTTCTGGGTGTCCGCTTCAATAACGATTTTTGTTACTTGAAAGAGAAAGTCTGCCAGCGTAAATTTAAACAAGAATGCTAACACTGGTGATATTAAAAGACACTGTATCTGTTCATGGGTTTGGTCAACTCAACTCTTATTTATACCTCACTTCCAGCAGTGAAAAAATTCACACCAGTTGATGTTTTGAACTTAAATACTAATTAACGAATTAACTATTGACTTCGTTACTTACCAACTGGACACAATTCAGACACCTATAGACATTTTTCCGGCTTGAATCTCCTTGGCATTTTTCCCCATCCTGAAATACATTTTAACACAGCTGCACACACACACACACACACACACACACACACACACACACACACACACACACACACACACACACACACACACACACACACACACACAATCCAGGCACGAACATAGACAGCTCGGAGCGGGTCCATAAAGCGGTGCTGTAGACCCCAGCCTTCATTGTCACCTCCTGACCCCGTGGCACTGCACTGAAAAGAAAAGGAACAACGAAAGGAAAGGGAGCCGGGAGATTTTAAACAAGGGCCTGCAAACCGCCATCAAGCCATCCACATGCAGGCCAGCAGACCCGGGTGAAGGTGAAGCCCTCCACCAGCCGATCCATAAAAGCCGTGTTGACACACACCGTGGACGCCAGAGCGCGCTAGGGGCAGGGCTGGATCTGTGTAGTAATGCGGGATCATGAATTGTGCATGAGGACAGTCGCTTTATCAGCGGCCTTCTGGCATCTCTCTGTGGGCTGTCTGGGCTGGAAGCGGATGTGAGTGACGGATCAGGCTGTGGATGAGGGGAGGTCTTTGATGCACGCTTGATTAAAAGACAGCGATGAAATGGATGCTCATCCCCTCCTCCTCCCCCAATCCTCTCCTTCCTCCATCCTCCATCGCCTCCGTGGAAGGCCCTCATTTATACTGCAAGTACTCGACAGAAAATTCACGGTTGTCTACCACATTTCTTCCAAAGAAAATAATTCTTCCTCATCAGTTTCTCGCACGGTGAAAATAACGGATGAAAAATAAGAAGAAGAAGAAGAAGAAGAAGAAGAAGAAGAAGAAGAAGAAGAAGAAGAGGAGGAAGGGAGGAGGAGGAGGAGAGGAGGAGGAGGAGGAGGAGGAGGAGGAGGAAGAAGATGAAGAGAAAGAAGAAGAAGAAGAAGAAGAAGAAGAAGAAGAAGAAGAAGAAGAAGAAGAAGAAGAAGAAGAAAGGACAAACGGGATAAGAAGGAGGGAAAAGAGAGAAGGAAAAAGGAAGGGAAGGAAAAAGGTTAAATAATAAAAAAAGAAAATGGTAGAAACAAAGAAAGAAAGAAAAAAAAAGAATAAGAAGAAAAGGCCTATTCAACTACACAGTAGTTACTTTCACACACAAGATCTCAGCCTGAAGGGCGGATTGGTTCGTCTGAGCCAGGGTAATGCCCGGATGAGGACAGACCGTGAGGCATGATGGGAGTTTTAATGGAGGCTTTCATCTCGCTGTGCTGCAGAGGACTTGTCTCAGTCAGCGATATCTGGGATGTCAGGGGATGCAGAATCGAAACACTTCCAAATCACTAGCCAGCTAATGTTTTCAGTCCATGAGAGTCTCTCTGGGACTCAAGCACTTTGTCTCGAGACAGGGTTGGCTTCGCGGTTGAGGTCTGGAAGGTCAAAGGTTCAAGAGACCTATTAGAATATTTATTTCTCCATTTATATTCGTTGTATTCGTTTAGGGTCAGGGTCAGCTTTCACCCAGAGTTGTTGGGGGTGTCATGTGACAAGAACCACGCAGGAAAATTTCAACCACTACATCTGAACGCATCTTGTACACTGTAACCAAATCTTCCTGATCAGCGCTGCAGATGTCTGCATCTTGCAGCCTTTAGTGATTGACGCTGGGATATGCTCATAAAAGGAAGCGTTGAACACAGTCTTGGTATGTAGTCTCAGACCACCATCACCACCAACGAAGATACAACTCTGAAGCATTATTGTCATCGTTATCATTGATCATTTGAAGGAAAGTTCCTAATTCTGTGGCCTTAAATAATCCGTTTTCTTTGTGAATTGAATTTTAATGTCCTTTTCACATCCCATCCTGTTCCGAGTTCGTGTTTCAGTCTTCGGTGTTCCCCATGAAGTTGTCTAGGACCCTTCCTCTACAAATAGTTCTTCTATTCTTCTGAAAGCCCTGTGCTGGGAACTTCCTTTTCTCAGTTATTCTCGTTGACTCTCTTTGAAATTTTTCTTGTCTTTCTTTTACGTCGTCAGCTGTTTTACCGCCTTTGTGGGCCAGTTGCCTGTCTTTGTTCTCAAGCTATTTCAATTTTATTTTTCTCATGGCATTTTTTATGACATGACATCTGAGGTAGAAAACATTGTAGACACTGTCCTGAGTGAACGCGAGGGAGTCTCTATTCTGCAGTCTCTCTTTGCCCACATGGGCTTTTCCTGAAAATGTTATAGCTGTAAATATTTTCCTTTAATTTGTTGACGATTTAAAAAAAAAAACTGGCGTTCTCAGTACACCCTAGTTCTCTATGTCATGTCAGTCGTTTGTCTACTATGTTGTTGGTTTCTTTTTCAGGATGTATTTGTTTTCTAACCTGTTGAGGATGTGACTTGTTTCTGTCTGAGTTAGATAGCACAGAACTGGCTATGCGTGCTTGGCTAGGGTGTATTGTTGAAAATTTTTGTCTTCGGTTAGGACAAATTTACAGAATTGTCGTTGGATGGACGTGATGGCGCCCACAGGAGAGGGATGTCTCAGATGTGCTGGCTCCACATCAATTAAGTTATTGCGTTGGGCGTCTCAGAAGGTGATGCATTATAGATGTATTCTGAATCCACACAGGCACCAGTCAACAGCACTGAAATGACCCCACTGACAACAGTGCAGTTTCTGTTCTTCCTCATGACGAAGTGATTTTGATAGCTCTCTCTGGTTTGACAGTGTTGAGGCTGAGGCAGGACGAGCCTTAGTGTGGTTGTGTATAGTGAAGTCAGAATGTGGGGTAAAAACTGACGCTACAGAGAAGGCGCACAAGAGAGAAAGAAACACAAGAAAAGTCACACAACACACGTGCAAGTGCGAGCGCGAGCGCGGACACACACACACACACACACACACACACACACACACACACACACACACACACACACACACACACACACACACACTCAATACACAAATCACCCACACACGCACCAACACAGCCACAGGCTGGTCGTTACAGATTTCAGAGGGAAAAGCGAAACTCACAGTTTCAGAACCAGTTCCATCAAACTGTCACAACGTGTGGATATAGTCTATACAGACACACTGCACTGGGGCAGCAGCTGAATAAATATATAAGTTAGCAAATAAAACAGAGAAGAAATGGGAAGGAGATTCTGGAAAAGGCTTTGCACATGCCAGAACATAGTAACCCAACGTACTTGTCAGGTCTCGTTTGCCATATTAACGTGTGTGTGCGTGCGTGCATGCGTGTGTGTGTGTGTGTGTGTGTGTGTGTGTGTGTGTGTGTGTGTGTGTGTGTGTGTGTGTGTGTGTGTGTGTGTGTGTGTGTGTGTGTGTGTGTGTGTGTGTGTGTGTGTGTGTGTGTGTGTATAAGTTTCAAAATATGATTAAAAAAGGAGATTAAAAAACCTACAAAATTGTTTCGAGCTCTTTGCTCTCGTCAGGGTGTTTGATTTTGGGCACGCTACCGGTGTTATATACTGTGTGTGTGCAAGCGTGAGTTTTGCATGTGTTTCACGTGGCCTGTGGCCATTAGCGTGCCCAAAATGAACCCTGACTGACGAGAGCAAAGAGCTCGAAACAATTTTGTAGGTTTTTTAATCTTCTTTTTTAATCATATTTTTAAAACTTATGTCGCTCCCTTTCCGGTTGAGCGTTTTTAGAGTTCTCGCTGGCTCTCTACTTTTATTTGTGAGACACACACACACACACACACACACACACACACACACACACACACACACACACATATATATATATATATATATATATATATGTAATATGAAAGTATGATCATATAAGTGTCAAGTTGCGCAATTCACTGAGCAGACTTGTTCCGGGGGGGGAAAAAAAAGCAGGGGAAGATAATGTCCGTGTTTTCATGGCTCTATTGATAGATCAAGCAAAGAGATCCAGAGAGTAAAGTATATGGTTTGAAACACACGCTGGGAGAACGATCGGGATATGACCTGTCTGCATTACAGACGCATCATTTCACATGGACGTTTTGACATTTTCTCCCGCCGATTAAACTGTTAAGCTGACTGATGGGGCGAATTAATTTTGGGCGTGCCCACCAGCGGCACTGTCCCATGAAAATGGCGGGATCACTCTCGGTATACGCGGGCTGCAGCACAGATTACCTCCCTTGCAGATTTCAGACCATCATCAAGTCTGCAAACTTTCTCGTGATTCGTGACTATAAAAAATTGATAGTTCACCTGTTATGTGTTACATACGCTCTGTTTATTTTGGATCATTTAGAAGATTCTAACTGTTGTTCATATCTCCCAAACTATGACACTTAGTGCTATTAGTTCATATCTCCCAAACTATGACACTTACTGCCAGTAGTTCATATCTCCCAAACTATGACACACTTACTGCTATTTGTTCATATCTCCCAAACTATGACACTTAGTGCTATTAGTTCATATTTCCCCAAACTATGACACTTACTGCCATTAGTTCATATCTCCCAAACTAACACTATGACATATCTACTATGCCTTACTGCCATTAGTTCATATCTCTCAAACTATGACACTTACTGCCATTAGTTCATACTCCCAAACTATTCACTATCTCATATCTCCCAAATATGACACTTACTGCTATTAGTTCATATCTCCCAAACTATGACACTAATGCTATTAGTTCATACCTCCCAAACTATGACACTTAGTGCTATTAGTCATACCTCCATATCACCCAAAGTTCTATGAACACTTACCACTATTAGTTCATATATTCCAAACTATGATACACTTACTGCTATTGTTCATATCTCCCAAAAACTATGGCACACTTACTGCTATTAGTTCATATCTGCTAAACTATGACACTTAGTGCTGTTAGTTCATATCTCCCGAACTATGGCACACTTACTGCTATTAGTTCATATCTCCCAAACTATGACACTTACTGCTATTAGTTCATATCTCCCAAACTATGGCACACTTACCGCTATTAGTTCATATCTCCCAAAAGTATGGCACACTTACTGCTATTAGTTCATATTTGCTAAATATGACACTTAGTGCTGTTAGTTCATATCTCCCAAACTATGGCACACACTTACTGCTGTTACTTCATATCTCCCAAACTATGACACTTAAGTGCTCTTAGTTCATATTTCCCAACTATGACACTTAGTGGTATTAGTTCATATCTCCCAAACTATGGCACTTACCGCTATTAGTTCATATCTCCCAAACTATGGCACTTTACGCTATTAGTTCATATCTCCCAAACTATGACACTTACTGCTATCACCTATTCAGCAATTTTCAAAGTACTCTTCCGGACTATTCACACAGTGTTTCAGCCTACTCGGCCATCTTTGCTCTGGGGTAGTCAGAAAACGGGTGTATTCCGCAGCCATGATTTCACTGCTCTGGCACAGTCTAGATTCCTTGAAAACGTTCTTTCAGCAAACCCAGCTTTTGCAGTATTGGAATAGAAACAGATGCAAGAAGGCTGAGATTGTTCAGGGATAGGTCAAAATGTTTCTGCCCGAACCAGAGTTGTGGGCCTTGATTTGAGGTGTCACATTATCCTGAGGTAAGTGAGCGTGTAGCTCCAACGTTTGTTCCCTACTCTGGAATGGTCTGGACAGCTTAAGACATGTCTGCTGGAGTATGGTGTTGGCTGATCATTTTTCTTTCTCTGGCAAAATCTCAACCAGCAGCAGCCCAATGTAATTGAAGGAGATCGTGCAAAACTAAAATCAGAAAATGCATGATGACCCGTGCAAGATCTATCTGACGGATATATTTGTGCGGGTCGTCATGTACTCCATGCCTCATCTGTCCAGTGCTGTTCTCAGTCAGAGCGGATTTTGGAACTCCTGAACATGGATCATCACTCAGGTCTTCTTTTCCCCTTGCAACACAATGCTGATTCATGAAAATTTGGTCTGTGTGTCTCCAAACTCTGTGCGAATGAACACAAATGCACAAAGCCTTCTGTTCGTGACGTCATAAGTTGTCAATCCTTAAAGCTGTTTCAACTACGCTGAGCCATATTGGTGACAAAAAACCCTTTGATTTGAAGCACCTTTCCCTCACTCTGTTCAAATTGAAGGATATTAACTATCAGAACGTATTGAATACACCACAAAGAAATGTAGTCACGCTGATGTATGATGAAATTGAGGCAGTCCTGGAACTGTGTTCTTGAAGAAGTAAAGGTGATACGACTCGTGGATTGCCGTCTTTAGACGTCTCCTGCCAGTTCAGTCAAGTTGAAATTTCATTCCAATTTCCGCTGTTCTATTGTTTTGCAATGGATGGAATGATTCAACAGACATGATTAGACAGGAAGAAAAGGTCCATCGAATAAATTCTGACTAGAACGTTTAAGGGACATTATCTTGATTTCACACCGCTCCCAATTTTACTAGGTACTCCTGCCAGTGCGACAGAAGGGTAGGAGAACGTTTAAATGCATTGGCATATCTTAGTCACGTTGACACAGATTGTCTGTCTGTCTGACAGCGTGTGGTACGTGAGAGAGAGAGAATTTTTCACAATTGAACACAATTCAATGTTTCAGGCCTCCGGCCTGTAACAATATGAGGTGCAGTGCACACATAAAGAGAAAAACGGAGAAATGATAACAAAAGTATATTTTTCGATGTACTAATGATGCTTCTTTATGAGGGTAACTAATTATTCATACTGTATGGGATACGAGTTATTCTTTTTTTTCAATGCATAATGAATGTACATAGCAATATCTCTTGTAATATGCACATTTCCGTTTGCAAGTAATTGTTTTACTTCAATAGAGTTCACGTTCTGAAATTGTCTGTGCTTCAGTATGTATTTTTCTCTGAAAAGGCATATAAGCATTGCACATCTTAACAGAAAGTGGAGTTCGTTCTAAAGTTGGTTACAAAAAGGACATGCTTTGATATTTTCTTTGTATCTGCTGTGTGTGTGTGTGTGTGTGTGTGTGTGTGTGTGTGTGTGTGTGTGTGTGTGTGTGTGTGTGTACTGCAAACCTTCTAGGTGTATAATGGGCGCCTTGAAAACATTACTAAGTAATCTTAGCAAAGTTCCAAAGTTTTCCACTCCTACCTCCAATATCTTTTTCTCTCACTCTGTTTACGTGCATCTGTCTGTCATTCTATCTCCCATGCTTCCACCCCCCCCCCCCCTTCCCTCCTCTGTTTTTAAATATAATTACAACTGTCTGTCTGTCTGTGTATTTATATATGCATATGCGTATGAATGAATGCATGTATGAATCTATATGTGCATCTCTTTGTGTATGTATGTTTTGGATGTATATATATATATATATATATATATATATATATATATATATGTATATATACGTGCATGTGTGTGTGTGTGTGTGTGTGTGTGTGTGTGTGTGTGTGTGTGTGTGTGTGTGTGTGTGTGTATGTGCGTGCGTGCGTGCGTGCGTGTGTGTGTGTGTGTGTGAGTGTGTGTGTGTGTGTGCGTGCGTGCGTGCGTGCGTGCGTGTGTGTGTGTGTGTGTGGATGCAATGGACCACAATGTTCTTACCTAATATTTACCAGGAGAATGTATTCCAGCTTCATATGAGATCACCATGCCCTTTGAGAGACGCCCACACGGAGCGAGCAGAAATAAGAGAAAAGAATGAAAGAAAAAAAGGCTAGCTGAACCAGGTCCATAAAACGCCACGCTGACCCCTCACGTCCATTATGACCTTTGCCGACAAAAGAGGCAGGGGGTTCGCTGGCGGCAAGGAGATGGTCAATGACTCCCAGAAATCGCCCTGGCCACATCGATACCACGGGCTATGGGCTTTGCTGGATAGATCCTCTTCCCCTCCCCCCAGTCCCACTCCTCATTTGTCGAGTCAGAAAAAAAAGTATGATGATTCCACACTTTAAGAGTGAGGACCGGAAAGAGCTGGAATCTGGCAAGACACTGAAGAGCGCACTGAGATGTGACAAGATGACACACTACCATGGGAACCTGTGGCAAGGTATTTGAAATGAGCATGAGCATTCGTGCTAAGATTATGAAGGGGTGCATTGGGATTTGCAAGCATAGCAAGATAATAAAATGTGGTTAAGGACTTGGACACAACAAAGTGATATGTAGTGCATGCGGACATGATCAGAGTGACATATGTAAAACGTAGAAGGACATAAGACATAGGAGTGGCATGTTAATGACTCTGTACATGGACATAAGTATAACTAATAATATGTAGTGCATTATGACGTCTATGTGGGTAAATAATGAAGGGTGACAAGAACACGAACATGGCAATATAATGAAATGTACAAAGACATGAACATAGCAGACCATGTACAACCACCCTTTGCATTTTTTTCAGAAGGGTAGGAAGGGAACCACTAGACAACTGTGTCCATAATGCCAAATGTGATGTCAAAACAGTGAACAAGGATTCTATGGTCAGTTGTGCTGAATGTGGCTGACAAATCCAGTAGGGTGAGGACACAAAGGTACCTTCACCTACAGCTGACAAGAAAAGGCGTGCTATCGTCAAAAGTGGTCTCAGCTGTCTTAGAACAGAATATCATCTTAAATAGACTAGGAAGGTTGTTCTGAATGAATTATTCGTTTATTTATTTTAATGCCATTATTTCAGTCACTTAGGACAAAAAGCACAAATCTGAAATGAGTTGAGAGTTTGTCAGCTTGTTAGGAACCGAGATTTTTTTTTTCAAAAAAGTGGTGTATATACAAAAGAAATGGGTAGGAAAATTCCAAAAGAACTGATAGCCATTCGTACAACCAACGAACTATCCGGATTGCATGCATTTTATCCAGACGTCAAAAGTGTTTTTTCTGATGGTGGGAAGTGACTCAGAGGTTCCCCATAAAAACACACGATCCACATTTAGAGAAGGAGTTGGAGGAAATGTATAGTAAGATTTTCTCTGATCATATAAATGTAGTTTTAGAAGAAAACCACAAAATGCTTAGTCAGTTCAACCGGTGGAAATGCAGCAGAAAGGACAGAGGAGTTTTGGCCATGGAAGAGATTGTTGTGGCTCTAGATCTCTGAACGGCTTATTGACACAACCCTGTGCAAATGAGAATCTTTGATACCATCACTGAGCCTTCCAGACAGCAAAATATTTGCTAAAAACACCAATGAACTCTAAAGCCAACAAAACCTCGCGCCTGCTTGCCTAAAAGTTTTTATGCTTAGCAAGCCAAGTTCGTCAATGGGCCTTCGTCTCATGTGACTGTCAATACCGCCTGCTTCATACCACAGAACAACACACACTTGAACTGGTTGGGAGGTGGGGCGCTCAAATCACAAAGTACACAAGGTGGGGGATACGGTGCAGTTGAAGTGTTTGTCCAGTAGTTGGACTGGCTGTTACAGCAGCAGACGATGATCGTCCACTCCACTTGGGAGGAAAAGGACGAATACCACCGTCAGTAGTGTGATCAGACAGGCATCACTGATAAGATCTCTGTTGGTGTTCACTGGATTGCAGTTCTGCCCTACAGCATTGAACACAACTTTTACCATACCGTGTACGTTTGATGATAAAAAAAACTCTTGAAGCAACTTCAATGGTTCCCGGTCCAATTTCAGTTTTATTACAAGACTGTGGTTCTGGCGTGCAGCCATTTTGATGGGACATAATGTTCTTCTCACTCATTACTTTGTTCTTCCAAGGAAAAAAAAAACGTCTGAAGACGTGCCAAACGCAAAATGAAGACCATGGGAGGGCGCAGCATGAGTCTCTCTCTCTCTCTCTCTCTCTCTCTCTCTCTCTCTCTCTCTCTCTCACACACACACACACACACACACACACACACACACACACACAGATTCCTGGTCTTCACCCATAAAACAGGCCTCTCTGCGTCCCTTTCTTTCTCTCATTACATGGGAAACCACTCGTGAGGAAGAACGGAAAACACCACACAGAAACCGCAATGCGCCTATCAAGTCACGTGACAATGGGCAATGCCAGAAGAAAGTCTGCCATCACCTGATCCATAAAAACCATGCCGACACAGACATTTGGTGCCAGACTGTTCCAGGTCAGCGTGGGACTATTGAGCCCTTCGGCATATTGACCACTGTATGCAGACAGACGTATGCGATATAAAATCCCAAGAAAACTGTCAGCCATTCACGTGATGAGCGCGTGAAACATGCTCTCTACATGGCATAGTGGGCCATGCTGTGAAAAATGCTGGACCAACGAACACCACTGAATGGACTCGGGATCCGTGCAGAGTTTTCTCGCAGGCGGCTTCTTGTTGGAACTGCTGCAGAATGGTAGGAGCTGAGATTGACACTGACGGGACGGGAGGCGTGGTTGAAATTCTGTTGAGAAGGCAAAAATCAACAGTGGAATCGAATAAGCTAAAATGTCCAGTAGGCATCTCATTTGCCTGAAAATCAAGCTTCCTAAAAATCAAGCTTCCTAAAAATCAAGCTTCACTGCCTTCAACTTATCTTTAAAGCAATCATCTACAAACAGCAAAAACAAAGGTATGAACATGTGTCCACACACAAATATAATTCAAAAAGAAAAAATGAAGAAAAGAGGAATAGCTGTGATAGTTAGATAAGCAAGCTTAAAGCAACTCTATATGTGGGGAATACTTCGACAAGCATGATGTGAAATATTTGAAAAGCAAAACGAAGCAGAGGGACGAAAGTGGATCACACATTTAATTGAAACACGACAATTGCTTGTAATCAAAACGAATGGTCTCTTGGTTCTAGCTCATCTTGTTAAACAAACGTTTTGTACAATAGTCGATGATCATGAAACCTGTCGGATTTTTAAGTTTTCAGCGAAGACAGTGAAGGCGTGACCATCTGGGTGATTGGAGAGCCTTAACATGGTACGGCCTGTTAGATTCAGTTTTATCAAAGCCCATTCAAGAAATGACAAGTTACTACAACACAACCATTTCATCAGCTGCAGAAAACGGAAGTGGGGATGGATTGGCCAGCCCTCAGAAAGACTCCATCCAGCACCGCAAGACAAGCCCTTGAATAGAAGCCTCAGGGCAAAGAAGAGTAGGAAGACCAAGACAGACGTGGCGAAGGAGTACCCACGCAGAAGTGAAGGCCGCCAGAATGACGTGGGCCGAGCTGAAGAGGATCTCCCGAAACCGTGTCCGCGGGAAGAGTGTGGTTGCGGCCCTGTGTTCCCCAGGGACTTCAGAGGACTAAACTAAAACAACACAACCATGTCATCAGCTGCACTGTTGACGGTTAGTCAATGATGGGTGAATTGTACTGCTGTGGGTTAGCCAATGATGGTGAAGAAACAGATCCTGTGGAAGAGTTTTGTAATGATTTCAAATATTCTTTGCACTAAGAAAACATAACTGCCAAATCATCAGCAGGCCCATCTGTCTTATCTTTTCTTTTAAACCAAGATGACAAAATGTGGATGCATTGCTTCTGGGTGTCTTCTCCAGGAACAGTCTTTTTACTTGAAAGTCTTTCAGCGCGAAGGTAAATGATTCAAAGAAGAATACTAATTCCAGCGAGATTAAAAGACATTTTGTTTCTGTTTATGGCTTTGGTCAAGTCTTAGCTATACCTCTTATGGCCGTTGGAAATCTGTAGCAATCGATCTGTTGATTTCATATGCTAAGTAACGAACGAACCCATGACTGACTTACTAACAGGACACATTTTAGACAGCCATGGACATGTTCCCCTGCTTGGATCTGTTGGCATTCTTCTGCACCATTATCCTGAACTAGATTTTCACGCAGCAGCATGCACACACACACACACACACACACACACACACACACACACACACACACACACACACACACTCACACGATCCTAGGAGGAACATAGAAAAAGCTCAAGGCGGGCCCATAATGCAGTGCTGTAGACCTCAACCTTCGTGGTTATCTCCCGACCCTGGGAGTTTCTAAACAAGGGCCTGCAAACCGCCATCAAGCAAGCCATCCACATGCAGGCCAGCAGACCCGGGTGAAGGTGAAGCCCTCCACCAGCCGATCCATAAAAGCCGTGTTGACACACACCGTGGACGCCAGAGCGCGCTAGGGGCAGGGCTGGATCTGTGTAGTAATGCGGGATCATGAATAGTGCATGAGGACAGTCGCTTTATCAGCGGCCTTCTGGCATCTCTCTGTGGGCTGTCTGGGCTGGAAGCGGATGTGACTGATGGATCAGGCTGTGGATGAAGGGAGGTCTTTGATGCACGCTTGATTAAAAGACAATGAGGTCTTTGATGCACGCTTGATTAAAAGACAATGAGGGGAGGTCTTTGATGCACGCTTGATTAAAAGACAATGGTGAAATGAACGCCCTCCCACTCTTTCCCGCATCCCCCCTCCCCCCTCAACGACCCTCTGTGTTACTTTGTGCAACTGCTAAAAAAAATTCAACGGTGTCTACGCTGTCCTTCAAAAGAATGATTAATAATTCTTGCTCATCGTTTTCTTTTCTAGTGAAGATAGCTGATTATTAAGAAAAGCTCCGTTTACCAATTTCTCTCTAACATGTTTGAAGACAGTAAAGAGGGACAAAAACAAAAACAAAACAAAAGAAAAGAAAAAAACAAAAGAAAACAAAACAAAAGACTTAAACAAAAAACAAGAAAGACCGTAGTACTAGAGAGGAACGTACTAACACAGAACTTCAAAAAGACGGACGAACTATATTTTTACAAAAAAAAAAAAAAAAAAAAAAAAAAAAAAAAATTAAAAGTTTTAATGAGAGAAAAAGCTTCAAACGTTTCTGGAACAAAGGTGTATGAATGGGCTACTAATGCACGGAAACAGTGGAAATAACGACTTAGTTCTCAACAAAAACAAGGTGAAGAAATAAAGTGAAGTCTAAATCTGTCCTCCGTTGTTGAATGATTAACAGCTTTTGAGCCCTGCAACTTCACCTCGTTGTAGCTGTGGTGGTGAAAAAGAGTTAAAAGATGTACTCCCTTCCTCTACCCACCAGGGTATTTCTAAGAGAATGTCAGAATAAATCCTCCCCCCCACCCCACTCCCACCCCCCCACCCCCACCCTGAGGCCCAGACGTTTTCCGAAAATAGCCCTTCTTCTTTATTTTCAGCTATTTCAAGCTTTATTCACTGATTTGAATGGAAGGCAAATGAAAACGCGGATGACGACAAACATGGTGGAATGGAGGGATGGAGGGTGGTGTGTGTGTGTGTGTGTGGGGGGGGGGGGGGGGGGGGGGAGTAATAATTGTATGTTCTGGAATGGCCATGGGGCTCTTCTGATGATTCTGAAGTTACCAGACAGAAGCGACAGGAATGCTGGGTCTGTCGCTATCTCTCTACTTGTCATATTCCCACTGTCTTCTAGATGTCTCTCTGTCGCTGTCTCTCTCATTGTCATATTCCCACTGTCTTCTGGCTGTCTCTCTGTCGCTCTCTCTCTCATTGTCATATTCCCACTATCTTCTGGCTGTCTCTCTGTCGCTATCTCTCTCATTGTCATATTCCACTTCTGGCTATCTTCTGGCTGTCTCTCTCCCACTGTCGCTTTCTCTCTCGCTCATTGTCATATTCCCACTATCTTCTGTCTGTCTCTCTGTCGCTCTCTCTCTCATTGTCATATTCTCTTGGTGGTCTCTCTGACGCTTACTGAATTCATGCAGGCACGAACAAATGAACGCGCACATACCGTTGTAACCGCTCCCCCCCCCCCCCCCCCCTCTTCCCCGCTAAACACACACACACACACACACGCACGCACGCACGCACGCACGCGCGCGACGCGCGCGCGCACAACACACACACACACACACACACACACACACACATCGTGATGGCATCGTCCTGGGTGTGCCATAGAGATTTTATCCATGGACGTTTTCTACGTGTTACTTTATAGTTTTGCTCCCTGTTTTAATTAGCTAATGGCAGCTTTGTTGATTGAATTGTGGAGTTCGATCGCATTGTTTCTATTCATTGTTGCAAACCCATAAGCCCGGGCTAACAATCCTCTCCCCCTCCCCTCCCCCACTCCACATTCTTCACATCCTTAATTTATTTACCAGATATCGCAGATCACAGTCCAGTTTGTACACTCAGGCGAATCGAAATCAAAGGGACACACACACACACACACACACACACACACACACACACACACACACACACACACACACACACACACACACACACACACACACACACTGACTTACTCTACGCATTTGGAATGAAAAATCTCAAGCTTTGGCCCCGCTCCAAATGACACTGCTATGACAAAGTTCAGTTAGGCCGTATAGGCATTGTCGCATTTTTTCTGTCTATAAGACTTTATTTTATTTTTTTTTTATTTTGTTATATCGAACGATCGTTCTTAGTGTATACAGTTTGGTCTAATATATTTCTGGCGAACGCTATCTATCTATAGATTTAGACATGTATGGGCTACGATACGCTCCTTCCCTTCCCCCCCCCCCCCCTCTCTCTCTCTCTCAACATGTTTTTGTCTCCTCATTGCCTTCTCAACACATCATTATTATATATTACGTCTGCCTGCCGATATTAGAATAAGAATTACCATATAGTTACGTTGATTTGTTAGTCACTGAATGCACTGAAATCATGTGGGCATGAGGAGGACAGGTGTACGACTTGGCCTTGGCCTAACATCTTGAGTACGAAGTCTGTCTGTCTGTCTGTCTGTTGTCTGTCTGTCTGCCTGCCTGCCTGCCTGCCTGTCTGTCTGTCTGTCTGTCTGTCTGTCTGTCTGTCTCTCTCTCTCTCTCTCTCTCTCTCTCTCTCTCTCTCTCTCTCTCTCTCTCTGTCTCTCGTCGACGCCCACACAGACAATCTCATTTCCTGTAACTTTGGTGAGTTGGCCGAATATTATCCAATCCCTCCGGCAAAGTCAGGGTAGTGTTGATAACGTTGCTGATGACTTCTCTGAGGTTCTTCAAGTTTTCGAACTCTGAAACCGCATGTGTCGACACCTCGAGTTAAATGAAGCACGAGGGTAAACGGGAATTCGCACTGACAGGGGGGTATTGACTAGTAAATATCAAACCAGCATTTCAAGAGGAGGAATGTGTCTCACCTCCATCAACGGCTATTTCTAGGGTTCTTCCATGGAACTTGCAGCGTGGACATGGAGGCAGGGGTCCAGCAGCAACAATAGTTGTTGGGTATCGGCGTCTCGGTCCAGTGCACAGCTTGCTAACGGCTCTTGAGAATCGGTCTCGCGTATTGAACCTAAAGGATTCAAGAAAGACAAGAAAAAAAAAAAAATCCGAAGGTGCGAGAAGGACCCAGAGAAGCACTGTCCTCAACTGCTTGTTGAGGTGCCTGGGCTAATGGTACGATTGATAGTGTAGGGAAATCAGGCATGAGTTGAAAGGAAATGTTTTGCATTAGCTGCATTATATCCAAATCGATGTTGTGCATATGTAAGGATACACCAGTTGATTCCAAATGTTTTTAGCCAAAATAAGTAAAAGACTCTTTGGTTAGTGAAAGTCGTTGCCATGTGTGCGGATTGTATGACCAGTTATTCCACTGGCTGTACAGGAATGATTGGGGTGATATGTGGTGTATGTGTGTTCAGTCACCTCACTGGCAGAACACTCCTGGTGATATGTGGTGTATGTGTGTTCAATAACCTCACTGGCAGAACACTCCTGGAGAGATGTGGTGTATGTGTGTTCAATCACCTCACTGACAGAACACTCCTGGAGAGATGTGGTGTACGTGTGTTCAATCACCTCACTGGCAGAACACTCCTAGAGAGATGTGGTGTATGTGTGTTCAATCACCTCACTGGCAGAACACTCCTGGAGAGATGTGGTGTATGTGTGTTCAATCACCTCACTGACAGAACACTCCTGGAGAGATGTGGTGTATGTGTGTTCAGTCACCTCACTGACAGAACACTCCTGGAGAGAGATGTGGTGTATGTGTGTTCAATCACCTCACTGACAGAACACTCCTGGTGATATGTGGTGTATGTGTGTTCAATCACCTCACTGACAGAACACTCTCCTGGTGATATGTGGTGTATGTGTGTTCAATCACCTCACTGACAGAACACTCCTGGTGATATGTGGTGTATGTGTGTTCAATAACTTCACTGACAGAACACTCCTGGTGATATGTGGTGTATGTGTGTTCAGTCACCTCACTGACAGAAAAAAACTCCTGGTGATATGTGGTGGTATGTGTGTTCAATCACCTCACTGACAGAACACTCCTGGTGATATGTGGTGTGTATGTGGTATATATGTGGTGTATGTGTGTTCAATCACCTCACTGGCAGAACACTCCTGGTGATATGTGGTGTATGTGTGTTCAATCACCTCACTGGCAGAACACTCCTGGAGAGATGTGGTGTATGTGTGTTCAATCACCTCACTGACAGAACACTCCTGTAATATGTGGTGTGTATGTGGTATATATGTGGTGTATGTGTGTTCAATCACCTTACTGGCAGAACACTCCTGATGATATGTGGTGTATGTGTGTTCAATCACCTCACTGGCAGAACAATCCTGGTGATATGTGGTGTATGTGTGTTCAATCACCTCACTGGCAGAACACTCCTGGAGAGATGTTGTGTATGTGTGTTCAATCTCCTCATTGGCAGAACACTCCTGGAGAGATGTGGTGTATGTGTGTTCAATCACCTCACTGGCAGAACACTCCTGGTGATATGTGGTGTGTGTGTGTTCAATCACCTCACTGACAGAACACACTCCTGGTGATATGTGGTGTATGTGTGTTCAATAACTTCACTGACAGAACACTCCTGGAGAGATGTGGTGTATGTGTGTTCAATCACCTCACTGACAGAACACTCCTGGTGATATGTGGTGTATGTGTGTTCAATCACCTCACTGGCAGAAACACTCCTGGTGATATGTGGTGTGTGTGTGTGTGTTCAATCAATCACCTCACTGGCAGAACTAGGATGAAATCGGAGAGTCATTCGTTGGACATATTTCTAATGTGTGTGTGTGTGTGTGTGTGTGTGTGTGTGTGTGTGTGTGTGTGTGTGTGTGTGTGTGTGTGTGTGTGTGTGTGTGTGTGCGCGCGCGCGTGCGTGAGTGCTTGCATGCGTGCGTACGTGCGTGCGTGAGCGCACGGGCGTGCACCAGCGCCCGTGCGTGTGTGTGTGTGTATGTGTGTGTGTGTGTGTGTGTGTGTGTGTGTGTTGTGTGCGTGCGTGCGTGCGTGCGTGCGTGTGCGTGCGAGCGTGTATGTGTGTGTGTGTGTGTGTGTGTGCGTGCGCGCGCGCGCGCGCGCGCGCGCGCGCGTGTGTGTGTATGAAAGCACTTATGCATTGGCTGTACCAGAATCATTTAGTTCGTCGCTGGTAGCAAAACGGTCAGAAGCCGCTTGGAAAACTATTGAAGAAGTGACTTCCTTGTGGAGAGTGAAATCGTCCTGTCCTGCCGAGACAGTGGGAGACGAGTGCTGGGCTCGCCATCACAGGACTCTACCTGTAGGTGAGGCGACAAACCAGGGTACAGAGGGCTTGATTAGAGAATGGTCCACCTGTGTGGAGGACGACAGAAAAGACTGCACGACGTGACAAACCAGTTAGGGCCTTGACAGGGAACTTTCGCCCAGCGAGAGCGTCTGTGGCGACAGAAGACCTGTTGAAGAGGTCAGACTGGAGAGGGTGAATTGCAATGGTGGAGTGTGTGGATTCGATTCGCAGCAGATAGCTGTACTGCCAGTATCCTCCAACTGGGATTCGGCTACATCAGGCGGACTGGAGAGACAGTGAGTGTGGTGTCTTTTGGGCAGGTCAACATGACCGTGATGCTATTGACGGAGGAAAGAACCGAACAGTTCAGCCAAGGGAAATGAATGCCAATTGCAATTTTTCTTTTTGTTTTGCTTTTCATATGTGCATAAATTAAGATTAATTATAAGATTGAATAAGATTAAGAATAAGTGAGGTAAAGGGAATGGAGTTACTGGATTGTAGAATGTGTGCTGTTTACATTTTGTTTCTTTTTGTGTAGTGACATGTGTGGGCTTGGGATCAATTTCAAACAAAAGTGATTTTGTTTAAACATCACTGGCGTCCCGAGATGAGTGACAGTGTGTGTGTGTATGTATGTATGTATGTAGGTGTGTGTGTGTGTGTGTGTGTGTGTGTGTGTGTGTGTGTGTGTGTGTGTGTGTGTGTGTGTGTGAGAGAGAGAGAGAGAGAGAGAGAGAGAGAGAGAGAGAGAGAGAGAGAGAGAGAGAGAGAGAGAGAGAGAGAGAACAGAATGTGTATGTGTAGAGTGTGAGTGTTTCTGTCCATACCCCATGCATTGCTGTATATGATCGTCATATATGAATACGGAAAAGACACACTGAAAGCTCTATCATGATAACCTTTCTTTGCAAACATGCAGGGAACTACCACCACCATCACCGCCGTCATCCCTGACCCGGACACAGGCACTGACATGGATGCTGTCCTTAGACACACCCCCCCCCCCCCCCCCCCACACACACCTTCCCGTCGTCCTGCCTTCCCATCCCTCCCCACTGTCACTATTGTTCCTCCCCACTCCCATTCCCTCGACACCACCCCAACCTACTCACCCACTTTCCCTCTGCCACGAGCCACCCAACCCACACCCCACATCCACACAGCCTGATCAGAGAGAGAGAGAGAGAGAGAGAGAGAGAGAGAGGAGAGAGAGAGAGCTTCAGACTTCACACGTTTTTATTGACAATGGCCTACATACAGCTTTCATGTCAATTGGGTGTACATTAGTAATGCAAATAAACAAAAAATTTATAACTGATAACGTTAGTATTAATGTCAGGACTCGGAACCATGTAGCAGAAAAGGAAAATTACGTTCTTTTTCATCATTTAAAATGACGATGTAATTTTCTTACAAACATAATCATTTATACAAGCGTGATAAACAGGCAAATATATTCTCTGAAATAAATCATTCCCGCAGGACCACATGAGTCATGAACGTCTATTTCACGGGGAGAGAGAGAGAGAGAGAGAGAGAGAGAGAGAGAGAGAGAGAGAGAGAGAGAGAGAGAGAGAGAGGAGAGAGAGAGAGAGAGAGAGAGAGAGAGAATCTCATGCACTGTCGACATTCAACCAGTAGGATTAAAGAAAAGAGACTTCATCCTTTTGATTAACAACTAACCGTTTACATTACATGCAAAATTCATTCTACTTTGTTTTCACATAATTATACAGACATATTTCAAATCCAATACATCAGCAAGTCCTAACGGACAACCCCCCCCCCCCCCTCTTTCTTTCTAAGTTTTCACCTACAGTGCCACACAAAACATTGGATGAATATAACCAAAGTCTCCTGCTACTCACAGACCTATAACAGTTCTTTTCCCAGTTTCCAATCTTCGCGAACTCTAGTCGACTTAAAAAAAAAACCCCAACCAAACAAAGAGAAACTATGCCTGTGCGCCACTCAACAAAAAAAGGGAGACTATGTAGCCCCTACTCAATCCGTGGGAAAATGACTGGTGAGTGGGGGCCGGAATAGCTCAGTTGGTCGAGCGCCGGACTCGTAATCCAAGGGTTGCGGGTTCGAATCTCCGCCGGGCCGTTTTGGTACAGGGGGATTTTTTTCCCTCGGAGTTAACATTAGTTCTGACTCCATTTCCCAGTTCTCGAATGAGACTATAAACCGAGGTTCCGTGTGTGAACCCACGCATAACATCTTGCACACACGTCAAATCCCATCACCAACTTTCGGAAGAGAAGGCCAGTCTGGTCGTTGGTATGGATGACTCATTACACATAGCATGCACCTTCCTCGAAGATGGAGTATGGCTGCCTTAATGTCGGGATTAAAAAAAAAAAAAAAAAACGGTCATACATACAAAAATCCACTCCCTTTGTAGGGTAGAGATGGGGTTAATACTTGCCTGTCCATATAGGGAGTGTCCGCAGGAGTATCAGCCTGCGTACGCAGAAGAAGAAGAAGGCTGGTGAGCTACCGAACAAAGGCCAGCGTGGCCTTTTTAAAATTTTACATTGACAAAAGACACCTTCCACGCTATGAAATAAAGGTATGAGACATGCGTACATTGACAAAAGACACCTTCCACGTCATGAAATAAAGGTATGAGACATGCGTACATTGACAAAAGACACCTTCCACGCTATGAAACAAAAAGGTATGAGACATGCGTACATTGACAAAAGACACCTTCCACGTTATGAAATAAAGGTATGAGACATGCGTACATGACAAAAGACACCTTTCACGCTATGAAATAAAGGTATGAGACATGCGTACATTGACAAAAGACACCTTCCACGTTATGAAATAAAGGTATGAGACATGCGTACATTGACAAAAGACACCTTCCACGCTATGAAATAAAGGTATGAGACATGCGTACATTGACAAAAGACACCTTCACGTTATGAAATAAAGGTATGAGACATGCGTACATTGACAAAAGACACCTTCCACGCTATGAAATAAAGGTATGAGACATGCGTACATTGACAAACGACACCTTCCACGCTATGAAATAAAGGTATGAGACATGCGTACATTGACAAAAGGTATGAGACACCTTCCACGCCACGCTATGAAATAAAGGTATGAGACATGCGTACATTGACAAAAGACACCTTCCACGCTATGAAATAAAGGTATGA
>JADBJO010000986.1:10000-40071 GCA_016801955.1 Conus betulinus | reverse complement strand
AATAGCTCTGACCAGCTGCCTGTGTAAGCTGATGGAAAAGATGGTCAACTCCCGTCTGATGTGGAAGCTGGAAACCGACGGCCTTTTGGCCAGTGAACAGTGCGGGTTCCGCAAGTACCACTCGACAGTTGACCATTTAATCCGTCTAGAAACCACCATTCGCAACGCCTTTGTCAATAAGCAGCATGTGGTCGCTATCTTTTTCGACCCTGCCCTTTTCAGCATTAAGATCAACGACATTGTGAAATCGGTAAGCCAGGGCTCTGAGTCTTCTTTGTTCGTTGACGACTTCGCACTGTACGCAGTTGGAGCTTTTACGCCAGCGTACAGCATCGACTCCAACTTTGTGTCAACAGGATTCAACAGTGGGCCGAGGAAAACGGGTTTTACCTTTTCACGTACAAAAACCCAGTCAATCCATTTTCACAATTTTCGTCAATTTTTGCTGATCCTGAAATTCTTCTGGATAAGTCCACCATTCCAGCTGTTAAGGAAGCTAAATTTCTGGGGTTATTTTTGATAAAAAACTGAACTTTCTCAGCCATATTAAAAACCTCAAAACGTCTTGCCAGAAAGCTCTGAATATTCTACGGGTCGTAGCACACACTGACTGGGGCGCTGATAAGAAAACTTTGCTGCACCTCTACAGAGCCCTGGTCCGTTCCAAACTGGACTATGGTTGTGCTGTGTATGGCTCTGCAAGACCGTCTTACCTCAAACTCTTAGACCCTATCCACCATCAAGGGCTTCGTCTATGTCTTGGAGCATTCCGCACACCCCTGTGTACAGCCTGTACGCAGAGGCAGGTGAACCCTCACTGTCCAACCGCAGGTTGAAACTATCTTTGAACTACTATATCAGACTGTTCTCTGAACCAGAAAACCCTGCCTATGACTGTGTCTTTGACCCTCAGTTCCAAAGCAAATTCGAAAACAACCCTACCTGTATTCCGTCGTTTGGCCTTCGTATGCAGCCTCACGCACGGAATGCAGGTCTAGACCTAGGAGTTGTGTCTGATTTTCCAAGTTTCCAGATGAGCCTCCGTGGACCTTTTTCACACCAGAGATTCGTTTTGATCTTGCAGCTTTTCGCAAAGAGTCCACCAGCTCTCTGGCATACAAGGCGTTGTATGCTGAGCTGAGTTCAAAACTCCCATCCTATCAGAAAATTTTCACTGACGGTTCCAAGTCTGAAGATGGAGTGGCCTGTGCAGCCTACTGCCCTGGTGCTCCTCTCAAATACTGTTAGAACATATTCCTTCAGACGCTTCTGCCTACTCTGCTGAACTTACAGCTCTGGTTCTGGCACTAAGAATAATCTCACAGTCTCCAAAGAGGGACTTTCTGGTTTTGTCGGATTCGCTGTCGGCTTTGGAGGCCATATCTGGCCGCAACCTTCAGCACCCCGAACTTTTACACTTTTTTGACCTTTTTACCAAGTTGACAGCGGAGGGTTACAACATTCTTCTGGCTTGGGTTCCTGGTCATGTTGGCATCGGAGGGAACGAAATGGTGGATCGTTTGGCCAAGAATGCCGTAGAGAGAAACTGTCAAACACACCTATCCCCTGCTCGGATCTGAAACCCAAAATTAACGATTATGTAAAAGACCTCTGGCAGGAGGATTGGAATACACAGACGGATAACAAACTCTTTCAGATCCGTCCAAACCTAAAGGAGTTCCTCCCATCTTCGTCTGGTGGTCGTAAAGAAAGAAACAGTTCTGTGCCGGCTGCACACCGGCCATTCGTATTTTACCATTCCTACCTTTTAAAGAGTGAAGAAGCTCCTTGGTGCATTCCGTGTCATGTGCCACTCACAATGAAACATATTCTTTTAGAGTGTTGGGATTTGCACGATGTGAGACACAAACATTTTACAGCAGATTCCATGAAAACCTTGTTCAGAGATGTCCCGCCTGACGCGATCTTTGAGTTTCTTGAAAGAGGTTAACATTTTTCATCGGATCTGAGATTTTACAGTGGAAAGATTTTTAAACAAAGTTTTTTGGATGAGATTTTAGACGATGTCTTTTAAAGAATTGTGTGGATGAATGACTTGTGAGTTGATTTTAACGTGGTGACAGCCCTGATATGGCCCTTTGCGGTCGGCTGGGCTATAAGCAACATTATCTTATCTTATCTTATCTTATCTGTCAGTGTGCGACCCCTCGCTGGTCCTGGACTATGAGTGGTCGGCACTTGACGATCTGCATGGGAGTGGCCATTTTCCAATTGTTCTAAAATCCAAAATAACTGAAAGCCGCACTGTTCCAGAACATCTAAATTTCAACAAGGCGAACTGGGATCTTTTTGCAGGAACTGTCCGTGGGGAACTCACAGAGGAAGTTCTACAAAGTCCGGATCCCGCAGAAAAACGGTTCCAATATCCTCATAAAATGCGCCAAGGCCTCCATTCCAACTTCCTCAAACAAACCCCAAATGCCAAAGACACCCTGGTTTAATTCTGACTGCCAACAAATCTCAAAAGTACGTAAACGAACTCAGTGTCAGGTATACCAACGACCCACTGGTCCTAACGCCCGAGCCCATCAGAAACTCCGTGCTAAATCGAGACATACTTTCAAAATCAGTAAACGTCAGTCTTGGAGAAACTTCTGCTCCGGGCTGACATCTAAAACTTCAAAGAAAAAAGTTTGGAACATCATCAGAAAAATCAAAGGGAAGAACACCAACCCCTCCATTCATCACCTGAAACTTGCCGATGCTTTGATCACTGACAAACAAGCTGTTGCCAGTCTGTTGGCCTCCACCATCCAGCAGAACTCCTCATCTTTAAATAAATCTGCAGCCTTTTTAAGAAACAAGCAAATTAGAGAGAAGTCTTCATACAATTTCACATCAGACAACTCTGAAGCTTACAATCTGCCTTTCTCGATCAGCGAACTAAAATCAGCTTTGCAAACCTGCAATGACTCTGCCCCTGGTCTGGATGACATTCATTATCAGGTTTTGAAACACCTTCCAGAGAGCTGTCTCCAGACCCTTCTCAAAGTCTATAACCATATCTGGACCACAGGGTGCTTCCCGCCCTCCTGGCGGAAAGCCCTGATCATTCCAATCCCCAAACCTGGAAAGGACCCTACCAACCCATCAAACTATCGCCCAATAGCTCTGACCAGCTGCCTGTGTAAGCTGATGGAAAAGATGGTCAACTCCCGTCTGATGTGGAAGCTGGAAACCGACGGCCCTTTGGCCAGTGAACAGTGCGGGTTCCGCAAGTACCACTCGACAGTTGACCATTTAATCCGTCTAGAAACCACCATTCGCAACGCCTTTGTCAATAAGCAGCATGTGGTCGCTATCTTTTTCGACCTAGAAAAAGCGTATGACACCACGTGGAAATCAGGGATCCTTATGGATTTGCATAAACTTGGTTTTCGTGGTTATCTGCCTATGTTTATCGAAAACTTTCTGGCTGATCGACAGTTCCAGGTGCGTGTTGGCACTACACTCTCGGACATCCATGGGCAGGAGTTGGGTGTACCTCAGGGGAGCATCCTTTCTCCTGCCCTTTTCAGCATTAAGATCAACGACATTGTGAAATCTGTAAGCCAGGGCTCTGAGTCTTCTTTGTTCGTTGACGACTTCGCACTGTACGCAGTTGGAGCTTTTTACGCCAGCGTACAGCATCGACTCCAACTTTGTGTCAACAGGATTCAACAGTGGGCCGAGGAAAACGGTTTTACCTTTTCACGTACAAAAACCCAGTCAATCCATTTTCACAATTTTCGTCAATTTTTTGCTGATCCTGAAATTCTTCTGGATAAGTCCACCATTCCAGCTGTTAAGGAAGCTAAATTTCTGGGGGTTATTTTTGATAAAAAAACTGAACTTTCTCAGCCATATTAAAAACCTCAAAACGTCTTGCCAGAAAGCTCTGAATATTCTACGGGTCGTAGCACACACTGACTGGGGCGCTGATAAGAAAACTTTGCTGCACCTCTACAGAGCCCTGGTCCGTTCCAAACTGGACTATGGTTGTGCTGTGTATGGCTCTGCAAGACCGTCTTACCTCAAACTCTTAGACCCTATCCACCATCAAGGGCTTCGTCTATGTCTTGGAGCATTCCGCACCACCCCTGTGTACAGCCTGTACGCAGAGGCAGGTGAACCCTCACTGTCCAACCGCAGGTTGAAACTATCTTTGAACTACTATATCAGACTGTTCTCTGAACCAGAAAACCCAGCCTATGACTGTGTCTTTGACCCTCAGTTCCAAAGCAAATTCGAAAACAACCCTACCTGTATTCCGTCGTTTGGCCTTCGTATGCAGCCTCACGCACGGAATGCAGGTCTAGACCTAGGAGTTGTGTCTGATTTTTCCAAGTTTCCAGATGAGCCTCCGTGGACCTTTTTCACACCAGAGATTCGTTTTGATCTTGCAGCTTTTCGCAAAGAGTCCACCAGCTCTCTGACATACAAGGCGTTGTATGCTGAGCTGAGTTCAAAACTCCCATCCTATCAGAAAATTTTCACTGACGGTTCCAAGTCTGAAGATGGAGTGGCCTGTGCAGCCTACTGCCCTGGTGCTCCTTCTCAAATACTGTTAGAACATATTCCTTCAGACGCTTCTGCTTACTCTGCTGAAGTTACAGCTCTGGTTCTGGCACTACGGATAATCTCCCAATCTACGAAGAGGGACTTTCTGGTTTTGTCGGATTCACTGTCAGCTTTGGAGGCCATAGCTGGCCGCAACCTTCAGCACCCCAAACTTTTACACTTTTTTTTAACTTTTTACCAAGTTGAAAGCGGAGGGTTACAACATTCTTTTGGCTTGGGTTCCTGGTCATGTTGGCATCGGAGGGAACAAAATGGTGGATCGTTTGGCCAAGAATGCCACAAGAGAGAGAAACTGTCAAACACTCCTATCCCCTGCTCAGATTTGAAACCCAAAATAACGATTATGTCAGAGACCTCTGGCAGGAGGATTGGAATACACAGACGGATAACAAACTCTTTCAGATCCGTCCAAACCTAAGGGAGTTCCTCTCATCTTCGTCTGGTGGTCAAAAAGAAGAAACAGTTCTGTGCCGGCTGCACACCGGCCATTCATATTTTACCCATTCCTACCTTTTAAAGAGTGAAGAAGCTCCTTGGTGCATTCCGTGTCATGTGCCACTCACAATGAAACACATTCTTTTAGAGTGTTGGGATTTGCACGATGTGAGACACAAACATTTTACAGCAGATTCCATGAAAACCTTGTTCAGAGATGTTCTGCCTGACGCGATCTTTGAGTTCTTGAAAGAGGTTAACATTTTTCATCGGATCTGAGATTTTACAGTGGAAAGATTTTTAACAAGTTTTGGATGAGATTTTAGACGATGTCTTTTAAAGAATTGTGTGGATGAATGACCTGTGAGTTGATTTTAACGTGGTGACAGCCCTGATATGGCCCTTTGCGGTCGGCTGGGCTATAAGCAACATTATCTTATCTTATCTTGTCTTCAACAGCAATGCTATCTCAAAGTTCAGATTCTGCCCTCTGAAGCTGGAGTATGAAGTAATTATCCTTCAAAATAAAGTTTTTGGGGGTCACGTTTGCAAAATTAAATGAAATTAAAAAGGAAAAAATGTTGAACCTTGTCCTTACATTCCAACAGTTAAGGTCATTAAGACCCCATTGTAAAAACAATTAATATCTTTCAGTCATAGGAAGATGTCACACTGGAGTATCAGAGGAGAATTAAGTGTAAATTTAATTATTATTTATAACACCTTATAACACAGACTGTGGCTTGCTTGCTCATCAGTAACAATGTGAATTAACAGGTTGTGGCTTTGTTCTGCAGTTTAAACTTTGCTCACAGCTACTAATGAAAATGGAAAAAAAATCTGTATGTAAAAAGACTTACAAATCTAATATATGCAATTGCACTTTAAAGAATACCAATCTAAAATCTGTCAAAAATCCAGTGATAACACACTGGCCTAGAATCAAAACATTCCTGTCATTTAAAAAAAAGTAAAAGAAAGAAAGAAAGAAACACACACAGTGACACACACACACACACACACACACACACACACACACACGCACACACACACACACACATTTTCAAAACACAGTTTAAAGCACAGTTTAACTGCTGCTATCCTTGTAGAGAAGTTTCGCATCAGTCTGGCAAAATGCCAGAGCTTTTCACAAATAAAAGGCCAGAAAATTACTACTAACTTTCAGGCCAATGGAGTGAAGACTTCTTGCGATTTTAGCATTTTTTTCATTGATCAGTTAACTAAAACATTATCACGGATTCAGAAATGAGAGTATATGATAAACACACAAAAACTGCTTGCAAATTATTGCAGTTAATTACACTGTGATGTGAATAGCCTGTTACAAAGAATTTGACAAACAAGCAAACCAAATTTGACTATTCTTCAACCCTTCGCTACCCCTCCCACAACAACTTTTTTTTTTCTATTTAAACCTGTCCATGGGTACATCACATTTGTAAGTGACATACTGTCACTAACACTGGATATTAATGTATCGCACTAAGTGCTTAACCAAATTGTTGAGAAATCAAAACTCAAATGAGTTAGTGACTTTATCTTTAGCATTGATAAGTTAATTTTATAAATCAATTTTTCTTTGCAGTTGACACTCTGAGGATGAATAAAGGAATAAAGCAATTCATGATTTAACCTTATGTCAAACATTAGAAGTAAGTTTCAAATAAAATGATTTACTGTTAGCACTGCTACATTTGCCTCAGATGATAAAATTAACTATAAAATGTGTGATGGAGGTTTAAGCAAATGAAATATCAAAGCCTTAATCTCAGACACATAAAAACACAGAATTATTTGTATAAAAAAAGAACACAGTGTGTACATGTATGTGTGTATTTGTTGTCTTTCTGTCTCTGAGTCTCTCTCTATCTCTCTTTCTGTGTGTGTGTGTGTGTGTGTGTGTGTGTGTGTGTGTGTGTGTGTGTGTGTGTGTGTGTGTGTGTGTGTGTGCATATGCATGCATGCCATCTGCTGAAAATAAAAACAATCTGGAAAAAGTATTCTGAAAAAGCAGCACTGAAACAGTGAATGCTGTCCCTGATTTCTCAACAACTTGCTTGAAGCGCATGGTGTGATACACAATTATCCAGGGTCAGTGACAGCATGTCACTTACAAAAACAATGTGATGTACCCATGGGACAGGTTTAAGATGAATACAGTGCTAAAAGAACAGGAGAGGGGGGAAAGGAGGGGGAATATAATGAAGACCTTGTTCATGAAACCATTGTTCATGATATTGTCATGTTTCAGAAATTAATTCAGATAACCTGTAAGTTTTCCAGTTTGCTTCATCGTTTTTTGTTGTTTTTGTAAAGTGACATGCGGACCAATCGGAACAAACTGCTGGAGATGTTGACTGACCCCAACCACTCGGTGGAGACAATGGAGCGTACGGCCAATGAATACTTCGCGCTGATTCAAGGCCTGTACCAACAAATCGACCCCAACGAAGCAGAAAACAAGTTGCGGAAAGGATTGGCTTCAAGTGGAGCAGTACGCTAACGGGCCCCACTGCAGTGTGAGTTGGTGACCTTGGCTTTGTTTTATTGTTTTTGTTGTTCCATCCACTGTCCAGCTGTCGCTGTCAACAGTTGTTGACATTTACCTGCCTGGAGTGCTGTACACAGGTCCATTTGAATTATATATACGCAGGTCCATTTGAATTATATAAATAAATCATGTTTTATATGTGTTGATCATTTGAAATTAGTGGAAGAATATGTTCACAGGCAGTTAGTGCAATCAAGAATAGCAAATCTTCTTATTAAGTGTAAATGTCAAAAGGAGTGTGACATTTTTTTTTTTTTATTTTTTTTTTTTTTATATCAATTGATTTGATATCAATTCTTTCTTCACTTTCCATATTCTGTCTCTGGTATTATCCTCAGAACTGTCTCCCCCATTTTTCCCACCTCCCCTAGTGCCTCCCCCTCCTTCCCCCCTCCTGTGTTCTTTAGCGCTGCATTGAGGATTGTCTTGCCATCCCTGCCAACAGTTCTCAAAGGACTACCATTGTCAGGTTTCCCCCAAACCCCAGTCTCTTACTCCTTCCTTTCCCCTGAACAGTGCCGCCTCCAGAGTCATCCTGCTGCAGTTCTGGTGTCCTCAGTCCACATGGTACTATTAATACCAGGTTGCTGTGAGGCCACTCACCAAAGAAGGCCCTGCGCTGCAGTGGGTGGACACTTGTGTGTAGATTATTCATCACAGTGTGTGTGTGTGTGTGTGTGTGTGTGTGTGTGTGTTACAATGTGTCATTTGTGTGTTTCATTTGTAAATGTGGGTGAATAACTGAGTGTATGTGTGTGTGTCTTTGTTGGGCGGGGGTACACTATATTACATAATATGAACATCATATGAGAGAGAATCGTTCATCTATTTACAGAGGTGTTACTAGATTAAAAAAAAAAGGAGTGGTGAGGGGATGGAAAGGTGATCAGTGGAGTAGGAAGTGATAAGGAGGAGAGGTTAGTGGGGGCAGGGTGTATATTGTGTGTGTAATGTCTTCCTGCAGGGGGCTGTTGCTTTGTGAAGAACAATCTGTTACTATATTCGCCAACTGTGATGTTTGTTTTGCTGGAGGGGAAAGTAGTGCTTGTTGAAGGACTGTTGAGCAGTCTGTGACACTGTCAGTCTCTGGTTGGCATGGGTGGTACAATGAATACAGCATGCATCAAGCCAACAAAGTACTCTTAGTCTTTCTTGAGTCCTGAACTCTTGTCACTTGTGTTAATTCCAAATACATTGAAAGCTGATCACTCACAGCTCAAAATGAGCCATGGTTGCATGAACAGGAATGATTTTTTTTGTTTCTGATATTTCATACAATTGAGTTAGAGAGAGAGCAGCATCGCTTGCCACCTCAGCATTATGGCCAGAGACACGTGACAGCCTGATACTCAAGCTAGTAATGTGACACACCATTTACAACTATCCCCAGAAAACATGGCACGCTTGCAATCTGAAACTGTTGGATGCCATCATCTGCTTAGCCCTGTACAGATGACCTTGAGAAATCACAGAGGTAGATTTACCGAGCATTCTCTGAAGTTGAGAAGATTCCCCCTGAATCTGCTGTTGGTTAAGACACAAACTGCAGGCACAGTGCTGATGGGAAACAGGAACTGAGGTCCCCATGAGAGCAGGGTGAAGGGCCAAAAATTCCAAACTTTTCTGAATTTCAGTGCCGTCAGTCGATTATGGAGGTAATGATGATATTGTGGACTGCATGGCATTGAAATTGGTTTGAGGGGGGAGGACAGAGGAATACCCATTTGTTACTTAGCTTTTCATTTGAAGGTATTTTGCTTTAATTGGCTAGCATTAAAGTAAGGGAAATAAGGCTCTTCAAAACTAAAACATGTGACTAAAAGTAGTATCAGTGGCAAGATTTCTTGGCAGTTAATTGAAGAGTTTTTGCATGCTCTTTGGGTCTCCACTTGGTCACATCCTTTCAAGTATCTCTGCATGTGATTTTTAATTTCGCTATGTGATTTTGCTCTGTAGGCCGGCCCTCTCTGATCTGGTTGTGTTTTCAGTGAGGCTCATGATGCAGTTTACGAACATGTGTCAATGGCCATCAACTTGGGCCTGTGGTACACCAAGCATGCTGCCAAACTGGCTGCCAAAGAAGAGTAGGTTTCTCGTTTTCTTTCTGTCCACACACACACACACACCCACCCCCCCACCCCCCACCCCCATCTCTCTCTCTCTCTCTCTCTTAAATCCGAAATAATCCAAATCTCTACCTCTCTCTCTCTCTCTCTCTCTCTCTCTCTCTCTCTCTCTCTGGTCTCTTTACTGATTCCATTGACTGATTTGCTCCACCGTGTTCCCCTTTGTTCTTTCCCTTCAGTTTCACTTGTGGTTTATTTTACTTCACTATATTTTGTGTACAGAAAGACATACATGCTCATAAATGCAAAAACATGCATGCACATTCACACATCTCTCTCTCTCTCTCTCTCTCTCTCTTGCTCTCTGTCTGTCTGTGTCTTTCTGTCTCTCTGTCTCTCTCTCTCTCTCACACACACACACACACACACACACACACACACACACACACACATACACACACATACACACACGCGCGCACACACACATGCGCACCTCATACTAGAAATGTTTATTAAGTATCATTGGTTCTTCTACTGCAAAATAAAAAGAGAATTGTAACTTGCTCTGTAGCTATGCTCATTTTGAAAGTACTGAAACGAGGAGATGATCCGCTATCAGTCAACACACAAATGCCAGTGTAATTTCAGGAAGAACATTTTGTTAAGCAAATATTTTCTTTAATAATTTTCAGTAGTGCGACGAGTGCATGTGTGCTCTACTTTTGTTTACACTCTGTCTGTCTGTCTCTGTCACTCCCCCCCCCCCCTTTCACAATCACACACACAGTCACATACACAGAAAACTTGCATTTCTCCTGTATGTGCGAACACACTTATACACTCGTAAGCTCATGCATATACTGTTACACTCATACCTATTCACACCCATTACATGTGAACAAGGCACGCATACACAAGAAAATGGGTTGCACAGATATTCTGCTTGTACCAAGTCCAGTATATTGGTCATGTGTTTTCTTGCTGGAGTAATTGCAGAAAAAGAAAGTACTGGTGGTTTTATGACCCTGTGCAATTGTAGAACTGACATAAAGGTGGTCTTCTTGAAGGATTTGTTGCAGGAAGAAGAGTAAGATATGTATGATATTGTGTGATTGTAGGCCCGACATGGAGGAGGCAAAGGCTGTACACACAGTGTGTTTGAGAACCGCAGCAGGGATCTTCAAGTATGTCAAAGTGAGTGGGTTTCCTCTTCTTCCAAATGTGGTCAGACCAAATGAATGGAGAATGGTTTTTGTCTCTCTCTGAAAGTCTTTATAAAGATGGAAACTCCTAAGTGAGCCCCTTAATTTCAGTTAGTAATGACTGATGAAACTGCCTTCATAAAACTTCTGCGTATGCACTGTGCTTAACTTTCCTAATACCAAGTTTTTCTGCTGCTTGCTTCCTGTTGGAAACCAAGTAATTCTTTAACGTTTGTGAAAATTTTCACTTGCTTTCATTAAACAATTTTTTTAGATAGAGCAGTGCATGAATTTGCATGCAATTTTGTGTTCATCTGCAGAAATGAATGAAATAAAAGTCTGAACAAAAAAAATTGGATATGAGTTTCTAATGTTGTCTATCTCAAAATCTTTCGGCCAATGATCAAAATCATACGCACACACAGGTGGATCGCTGTTACTTACATCTTCGTCTTCAGAATCGCTCAAAAGATCCCCATAACCAACACAGCTTCAAAATTCTGTCACTTCACAATCTCTTTTGATGCGTTTAAGTTTACTTTCACTAATTTCTTCAGCAGTAAAACCCTGAAAGGTTTCCATTGTGGCTGTCTCCGTCTTGTAGGAGCTCTCACCTCAAGTTTTTTCGTTCGATTCCATTGCAAAAATTGCTAAAAAAAAAATATGACTTTTTCTTTGCTTCAAACCAAATAAATCCGCCATTTGCAAAGCCAGTCCATCTGGAATCGACTGCACATGCGTGTATTAATGGAAAGTGTGATGTAAGTTGCGAAAGAAGGGATGGTAGGGAGAGACCAGAATGGCTGCAGGCCTTGGCGGTTGTGCCTGCCCACAGTTACTGTGTATAGCAGAGATCATCAGCGGGTAGAACCGCCGACGGTAGTGGGGAGAGCTAATGGCATTGAAAATTTTACGCGCATTCTGTGTCCACTGAAACCTTTGCCAAAAATTTTTGTGACATGCAGTTGGATATCCAGGGAAAAAATATCCATGTAACTATGTACACAAAACAAGGAAAAATCAGTCAGAAATCACTGAAATTGAAAAAAGTATGAACTTGTAGTTCTTACTGCATAGTCAGTATCAGGTATGTGTGACACAGTGTACATGTTCATGCGAGTCCAAAACCATTTTTGAGCGGGTGAGGGGGATAGGATGGAGAGGGATTATCCTACCCTCTGTGCCACACCAGTGGCATTATCCCCACGCTGCTTCCTCTGCCTCCTGTCCCACAGTCACATTCCTGCTTTTTCTGTCTCAACCCCGGCACCGGCAGTCTACAAGGAGAATCGGTGTCAGGTTGTTTCGAGGCAACCCTCCAGAGGAGGCACAGCACTGCTGTTGAGTGACTTTGGTGGTTCTCAGTGGAAGCTGTGGTGATACATCATATTGAGGACACCACATACGAAAACCGCTGCTGACAATAGTAATTGTTTAGTGGCAGAGTCTCTGTGAGTGAGTGCTGCTGTCTGAAGGGCACCCAAGTCCATCCAACGACAGTCTCCATGAACCCACCACTGCCAGTGACCTTGACATGAACTTGCCAAAGGCTTAGGCACGGAGAGGAAATTGAAAAACAAAGTCACCATGAGAGCAGGGAATGAAAGGCCACAGCATTTAAGACTTTGTATTTGTGCAGATCGATGAGAATGATGAAGATGATGCTGTTATGGTCCTTTACATCAACTGCATCCCAGCACTAACCAGACCCAAGGGATACAGACAACTGCAGTGTTGGTCATGTAATTCAGGAAACACTCTCCAAAGTGCATCCATTAAGTGGATGTAGTTTCAGTCTTCCCAGTAGAGCCCACAGCAAACTCAACTCTGGGTAGGAGCTGACCTAAGGCTGAAAAAAATCCCACAAATGTTAGTGGCTGTGGCAGGAAACAAACAGATGACCTCCCAGCCAAGAATCCGCAACGCTAACCATTTCATGACAGACCACCCGCTGTGGTGAAGTGGTTAGCATCGCAGACTTCCGGCTGGGAGGTCGTGGGTTCGAATCCCATTGAGAGTCATGTGGGTTTTTTCTACCCTGACTGGCTCCTACCCAGAGTTGAGTTTGCTGCGGACTCAGTTGGGAAGACTGGGACCACACAGTCGAGTTTCATCCACTTAATGGATGCGTTTCTGAGAGTGTTGCTCAAATTTCCTGACTAACACTGCAGGTGCCTGTATCTCTCGGGCTGGTTGACGCCAGGATATATTCTCATGGTGACCTCAATTTTGATGTCCTCTCCATGTCTGTGGCCTTGGTTTGGTTCTGATGGGGTCACCGGTATCAGTGAGTCCATGGGGGCTGTCGTTGGACGGACGTGGTGGCACCCTCTGGAGGGAGAGCCCACTCACCCCGGCTCCGGGACTAATCAATTATTTTCATCAGTAGGGGGCTTAGTAGGTGGTGTCCTGCGTATGTTAGATAAGAACAGGCACCACTGAACACCACCAAAGTGATTTGGCGGCAGTGCAGTGTCTCCTTCGGTGGGTTGCCCCTTAACGACTTGACATTGACTGCTCCCTGTGGATTGCCAGTGCCGGGGCTGTGGCGGGGCCGACCAGGCTGTGGCTGTGGACGGGGTATCGGAATGAGCAGCGCGGGTGCACTGCCTCTGAGGTGTCGCAGAGGTTGGGACAGCAAAAAAAAAAAAGAAGGAAAAAAAAACATTTCACGACAGTAGCTGTTGCAAGTCTAGAGCATGCTTGCCTCTGTCGTGATAGTGTGGTTATGCCACACAGTTTGCTTACAACTGCATGATTCACTGTGTAAAGTTGACTTAGTATAGTTTTCACTTTTATTCTGAACAGTTTTAGAGGTTATTGCAAGGCCGGCAATGAAACATGACAAACCACATGATTGACTATGACCAAAAAAAATTTTTAAAAACATGTCAGAAGCTGCTCATTGTGAAGAAAAGTGAAAAGCATAGCTCTGTGGGGCATTCATGATCGTCTGCTCAAAATACGGATGTTGTGCCTAGAATATGAGACCCCCCCATCCTCTCTCTCACACACCCCAAAAAGTTTACTCCCTAAGGTTTTATTACAGAAGCATTTTTCATAATAAGAGTGTTTTTGTTGTATGCATGAGAGGATCCACATGTACAAATGTATGTTCTGTGTATGTGTTAGGCTCTCTCTCTCTCTCTCTCTCTCTCTCTCTCTCTCTCTCTCTCTCTCTCTCTCTCTTCCCCTCTCCCCTCTTTCTTTCCATCCCACCCTTGCTCTCTGCCTCTCTCTCTCTCTCTGTCTTCCCCTCCCCCCTCCCTCTCCCTCTCTCCCTCTCCATCATTGCTGCGGACTCAGTTGGGAAGACTGGGACCACACAGTCGAGTTTCATCCACTTAATGGATGCGTTTCTGAGAGTGTTGCTCAAATTTCCTGACCAACACTGCAGGTGTCTGTATCTCTCGGCCTGGTTGACGCCGGGATATATTATGAAAGGAAGCGTAGAGTACAGCCCTGTCATGTAGTCTCAGACCGAAATGGAAATCCGTAGCATCATCATAATCATCCTCATTCTCATCGATCAGCAAAAAAAAAAAAAAAGTCTCAAAATTCTGTGGCCCTTCATGCCCTGCTCTCATGGTGACCTCAGTTTCGATGTCCTCTCCACGTCTGTGGCCCTTGGTTTTTTGGTTCCGTCGGGGTCACCGGTATCGGCGAGTCCATGGGGGCTGTCGTTGGACGGACGTGGTGGCGCCCTCCCGGGGGGAGAGCTCACTCACGCCGGCTCCGCGACTAAGCAATTATTGTCGTCAGTAGGGGGCTTAGTAGGTGGTGTCCTGCGTATGTTAGATCAGAACAGGCGCCACTGAACACCACTGAGGTGACTCGGCAGCAGTGCAGTGTCTCCTCCGGTGGGTGCCTCTTGACGACTTGACATTGACTGCTCCCTGTGGATTGCCGGTGCCGGGGCTGCGGCGGGGCCGACCGGGCCGTGGCTGTGGACAGGGGGTGTCGGAATGAGCGGCGTGGGTGCACTGCCTCTGAGGTGGCGCAGAGGTTGGGACCATTCTGATTACCTTTCTGTGCATGTGTGATGTACAGCATTAAACAGAGAAGGGGAAAATTAGTTAATCACATGAAGCAATAGCTTTAAAGCTTCCACCACTTCTTATTCAGTAGTTCTTGTATTCTTTGCCTTTCATTTACAGCGCTCATTTGCTTTTCAGATTTAGTGCTGATGTAAGCCAAACTTTGCACCTGATCTGATTGAACCATTTTTTTTGTCTCCAGGAAACACTGGTTCCCAAGCTGATCGATTCTTTTGAAAGCGGCACTGACTCGGACACCCGTGTTCTGGATGCTTACATCAAACAGTGCACAGCAGAGGCTCAGGAAGGTGAGAAAGAAACTTGGTACTCTGATGCTTCTTGCTGGTTGTAAAACTGGTTACTGTCATATGTGTCATGACATTTGATTTTAAAATAGTAACCTGCTGGTTCATACATGTGTGTGCGCGCACACACATACACACACGCACACACACACACACACACTCAGTACACTTAAACATGCACACATACACATGAATGCGCACATATACACACACACACACACATACACAAAGTACGCATGCATGCATACACGCTCACACACACACACACACACACACACACACACACACACACACACACACACACACACCAACCAGACCTGTCTACCCTACAATTTTTTTTAGCGTATTTTACAAAATTTGACTGGAAAATATGATGATATGCTGAGTGCGACAAAAATACGAAAAAATCGGCACACAGGCTACCAAAAACAAAACAAAACCAACAAAAAGTACCATTTTCCTGACCAAAGACGTGAGTTACTGTCCCTAGTTCCAGTTGGTGCGTAACTGCTTACACCATGGTTGGCCATCTTTCATAGTGAGCGACTGACACAGATAAGAAAATGCCACCACCAGTGAAATTACGCATTCAATGAGAGTGATGAGGAGCTAGATGTTGAAAAGAAGGTTGCCCAAATGAGGGAGCAAACTTTCCTGAATGCATACCATGCAAACTTGGAAATGCTTAGTCCCAAGCTAAAAAAAAGTTCCAAACTTTTGTGTGGTGCTCTTTGTGTGAAATGGGTTTTAGTTGTGCTCATGGAGGGCGCAACGACTGCATAAAGCATGTTTCATCAAAATTGCATAAAAAAATGTATCAGAAGTGATAAAAGGAACACCTTCAATTGTACAAGCATTGAAAAAGGCCGAGACAAACTCTGGTGGGGACCTGGAGCAGCAGGTGACAAACGCCGAGATGATGATCATGATGTGTAGGCTGATGGCTGATGCGAATCTGACCCTGTCAATGACCGATCGTTTTGTTCCCTATCCAAGATGTTTCTTGACACTAGTGACAGCAAAATTGCTCAAAGTGTGTCTGTCACTTTAACGTCTACTGTTGATTAGCTGTACTCCCCCCACCTACAACCCCACACCCTGAAAACGGGAGGGTAGGGTGGGGGTGGAGGGGATGGAGTGGCAGTACAAAGAGAAGAAAAAGATGGAAAATGAAAACCATACAAAGGGTGTACATGTGTGTGGGGGTGGGGGGTTGGAAGGGAGGGGGGCATTATAATATTGTTATTTTTTTTTTTAAATGAGATGGTCAGCTAGATGCGTGCAGCAGTGTGTGTGTGTGTAGTGCATTTATGCTGCTAGTTGGTTTGAGTGTGAGTACAGCGCAGTGAGTTGGCTGCAAGAATTGCATGGTATAAGATCCATATTAAAGTTTAAGGTAAGAAAAAAAATACTCATTTTTTTTGTCATGGAATACTAAAATTTACTCCATGGAATACTAATGGTTCAATTTTGATGTAGACAGGTCTCTCTCTCTCTCTCTCACACACACACACACACACACACACACACACACACACACACACACACACACACCTATAGAAGTAATCTGAGTTTAGGAGAAGCGTTTAGCCTGTTTAAAACATGTTCACTGCTTTGCATTCACAATATTCCAGACTGGGTCAAAGGTGAATATATCATCAACACGATTTGAATTTATGCCAGTGAGCAACAAAAAGAAATAGTTTTCATTGGTCCTCAGTGTAGGTTAAGTTGATTGGGATTTCAGCTGTAATTGAGAAGACGTATTGATTTACTGTGACAAAATTTCTATATGTGACTGTCAGATCATATTTGGGTGTTGGTGTTTCCTGCATTGCAGGTAGTTTGGTCATACTGCTGCCACATAGGAAGGAATGGTTGCTTTATCTTTTAAACATGTTTTTATTTGTGTTGTTTCAGTAACGATTGCCAGAGCTATAGAACTGAAGCACTCAAGTGGCCTGGTAGCTGCCCTGGCTAATGAAACGGCTCAAATGTACACTGACGCAGGTTAGTGCTCACAGCAGGGTGAATTCCAGCACATCTGATCTTGCATCTTTCGGTTTTTATGGATGTTCTCTGGACAGACAATTCTTTTTCTTTGTTTCTCAAATTAAGTGCTGGTGAGATGTTGACATGCTTGTTTAATCTTCAGAAAAATTGAAGGTTATTAGAAGTGTTAATAACTCATTTTTTTTTCTTCTTTTGGGTCATAGGGTTTATAAAGTGTCTTAGACCATGTGCTGTAGTTTGGCTCCTTGCAGAAGAGGTCATCATTGTATTACTTGTCAGTCCTTGCTAGTCATTATTAGGTGCCATTTTGTGTGTCGCTGTATACCCATTAGAAGTGGGGAAAAAAACATAGTAAAAAAAAAAAAAACAGTAAAAACTCTGAAGAGGAAGTCCAAGAATGCATTGAACCTGAAAAACTGAAATAAGCAGGTCCAGGGATACACTGAATCTCCACAAATGAGCGTCTCACATCATGTCTGCTTTCCTGTATTTATGTTGTGTATAAGAGAGGCAGTGAGAGCAATTTGCTGTAAACATACAGCTGTGATCTGCAAGGTTGTGGCTTAACTGTTAACAGTGCAGCATAAAGCCATAAGTGTGCTGGGTGGTTTTGCTGTAGAACACAAGCTCTCCTTTGCTTTCTAGTACACAGTGTGGAGTTTGCAAGAAGTAGCAAAAGCTCTTGTCCAAGCAGAGATCCACATTCACCTGCTCTGCTGAAAAAAGCTTGTAGATATCACATAGACTGACCAAAGTTGTTGCCATAGTTTGAATATCAGGAATGCAGCATGCTTTGTACTGTGTGCTGTGATGCAACTTGAAGGGCAAGTGAAACACAGTTTCAAAGAAAGAGTTGGTCACAGATTCATTTATCTATGTTTTATAACGAAGCTTTATAAATTATTTTTAGAATTTGTTTAGATTCCCAACTGCGATCGCCTCACTTTGCAACTTGAATAAATTAGTCTCCAGATATACTGTGTTGTCCATTGAGCTTGTGTCAAAACAACTAAAGTGTTGATTGTTAAGGTTATGTATAACAAGAGAGCATCTTTCCTCACACATGATGTTTGTGGCATCATAGAGGCTTATGTATACATTTGCTCAAATTATTTACATTTCAAAGCTGTATACTGCAGACAGGTTGGTTGTAAGTCCAGTCACATTCTGTCAGTTTCTGTAAGTCTACTACACATTCTAGTCGAAATAGATTAGAGCCATGTTGAAGGTTGAGTTTGCTTGTTAGCACTTTCAGGATGCAGTATGATACAGTGGTTTCTTTTGCAAGTTCAGTTACATTTGTGTGTGTGTGTGTATGCATGCTGTGTGTGTGTGTGTGTGTGTGTGTGTGTGTGTGTGTGTTCAGGAATGCCTTGGATGCTTTTGGATTAAACTGAAAGCAAAATTGACTGATATGAACAGTTGCATTCAGATGGAAAGTGACAGTGCTGGTAGTTTATACTCTTTATAAAGAGGTTTTGATCAGGGGGTCCCAAGACCCTTTAGAATTGTAGTGCAGGAGGGCCTATTATCCCCAAGTGTAATGGCCATAGGGAACTTTGAGGAGCCCTGAAGCATCTTTATGAAACCAGATTAATGCGCAGGAAATTGGAGGATTGATGTAGGGTACCTGGAAATGAAAGGTTTACTTTAACTCATGTCTTTCCTTTCTGGTTTTTTTTTTTTCCCCTCTTGCATGTGTAAACAAAAATTGTGTCTGTGCAGTCATTCTCTTTTGGTTGATTGTGTATGCATGCATTTCTGTGTGTGATTGTGTTTGTGTGAGCGTGTGTGCTTGTATATGTGAGTTTTAGGGTACATTTTTACATTGCCATTTTCTCCCCATTTGCAAGTCGTGTTAGTTGATATTGTGTGCTCATTTTCTTTCAAGCTTGTACTTACTTTTTATATACACTACACTTTTTTAAGATACAGTTTTGATCTAGTAGAGATTGAGATAGAAGTAAACTAAGATCTAAATAGAGAATCAGACAGACCACCTTTTGTCACTGTATTTTGGAAGTCTCTGAAATGTGATATGCTTCATCAGCAACTTGAATTTGATCATCGTATATACTTTTTTGTCAGTGGAATTTAATGTACATGTGTCTCTCTCCTCTCCCACTTGCCCCTCCCATCCTTTGCCTTTCGTCTTCTGGCAGTATTCATTCATCACGTGAGTCAAGTAGTCATTGCCACTCTTGTTTCTTTTTATTTTAGTGTAACCCCACCTTCCACACACATGCACGCATGTGCACACACATCCAGCCACACACATACACACACACACACACACACACACACACACACACACACACCTCTATATGTTACTTACACACTCTCCTTCATATCAGCAAAGACACTCACACATATGTACATTCTAAAAGTTACCGTAAAGAAATAGCCTCATGTGTTAGAAAGATGAAGAGAGAAAAAAGAAAGTGACAACAAAATTTCACTAGCTTTCATAGCCTGCTGATAGACGTTTGCCTGCATGATGTGTGCTAAAGGTGTGTTCACATTCTTCAACAACAATTCTAATTACAGACAGTGCTCTTGCCAGTCTGGATGAGAAGATCGCAGGCAAGTGGCGCAAGTATTGTCAGCTGAAGGCCAACTTCTACACATCATGTGTAAGTGCCTGTAGTGTGTTTATGTATGTATGTAAGTTATGTGTTGTAATACATGTATTAAGCACTGTCACAGTAACTGAAAATAATGTAATGATAGCTTTATGTGTTGTAATACATGTATTAAGCACTGTCACAGTAACTGAAAATAATGTAATGATAGCCCTACAAAAAAAAAGTTGCAAAACATTGTTGCTGCACATTTCATTCAGATTTCTTTTGCATGCGTGTATTAGCATGGCACAGATGCCAGTGGTTTCCTTCTAATTGAACTTTGAATGAATTTGCGATCACTTGATTCAGAGTTTTAAAAAAAAAAAAAAGAAAAAAAATAGCTGATTACTTTTTGTTTTACAATACTATCAAATCGCCATAGCCTGAGAAGCGTGCTCTGCTACCAGCCAGTCATTTGTGTTGTGATTAGTAACCAACGAGAAGCCACAATGGCTGAAATGTTGATTTTTCCATTTATTTAGTGCAATGGCTGGCATGTGGCATCCATCCAAACCGAAACTTGTACCTGCCAAAACTTTTGCATTTTAGTTTGCTTCAGGTATTCAACAGTACAGCAATGAGTTCTACGAAATGATGAAGGGGGTCAACACCTATGGCAGGATAATTTTGCCTGGTGGTCTTTACTGTGAAGGTATGTGTGTGCCAATGTCAGTGTGCCCGTCAAGTAACAATGCATGGTGTGTTGTGACCAGGCTCACAGTTACAACGGAGAAACTCTACTGGCCCAAGACAAGTGTGGGGAAGCTATCCGAGGCCTGCAAGAGAGTGTGAAGAGTGAGTGCATCATCAGAGCTGGTAGAGCTGATAGTGATGGTTCAGATACTTCCCATATTGCACGCGCACACATACACACACGCTCACACACAGTCATACATGTGTTTGTGTATGTATATAAGATATGCCATGCCAGCAGAAGAGTGAAATGCAAGCCTATAATGTTTTTCATGTTGGGGCCTGGTTTGCCTTGTGATTTCTTCTTTGAAGTCTACAGGTGTACAGCTCCAGCTGGCTCCATGTTCTTCCAATAAGCAAAAGAAAAAAAGGAAAAGAAAGTTAAACCCCACTGCATCCTTCAAGAAGAATAGGCCATGAACACCTGTGGGATAGATCACACATGCACACACAAAATTGTGTATTGGTAAACATGTTTAGATGTGTGATTTCTAACAACAGAATGTAACTGATGGAATCAAAAGGGTAACACACACAAAATAATCAAGAATTGTGAATTTCAGATTTTTAAGTGAAGAATTAGGAACATGGAGCATCTAATCATGCAAGGTGATAATCAATGAAAAGCATGTTTTAGTGATTTTTTTTGTATTGATTGAAGATGTCAAAACTTTAGACATTAAGATACCAGTGTTGATTTGCTCTGAAATTTGAAAACTAAGCAGATCAGAAAAATGTGTAATTTTTTCAAAATGTTACTTGAATACATTCGTTGTCAGCGGTCTCCTGATTACCATATTCTTTTAAGGGTGTTTTTTTTCTTTGTTTTTGAAGTGTTTGTATGTGTTTGCAGTTATTAACTAAACAGTCCCAACTGAAGATTTTATTTTCTTACATTTTCGGCGGTCTACGCACTTTTGTGGGTTAAAAAAAAATGACAAAACAAAAAAAACAAAAAAATATATTGCCAGAATATTTACAAGTGGTACCATTTGTATTTTCTTTCACTCAAACTGTACTTATTCCCGTTTTTCATCTCTGTTTCATGTCAAATTATCCTTAATTATTGCCACCAGAATGATAAGTAAGCACTAGAAAGGCGACTGAGATCATAAAACTGCATGAAGAATTGCTGTTTGTGATGAAAAACAACTTGCAAATCTGAGATTAGTTAGGTACAATATCTGAAGGAGATTGAAATTTGATCACTAAAGATCGAATCAAAGAAATCAATGGGGTATGGACATTTAGCTGTGTTAACTGCAAGCCTACCTTTAATGGTAGTAGTGCAAGAAAAAAGTGAGTGTTAATCTTTGACCTTAAATGTAAAAAGATGCTTTGGTTGTTTTCAGATCAACATCTGCTCCCCCTTCGTTAAACTCTGGTTATTGTTGCTCATATGGTTCTTTCTTTTTGGCTGTCAAAGTCTCCACTTTTATCACTGGAAATGCTGTCAGATGTACTTCACTGTTCGTTTGAGTTTGAGACGTTGAAGAGACTGTAATTACCAGAAGCAAGACTGACATCTGCATCTTGTGCTTGAAGCGACTCAGTTGCTTCATTCAAATCATTGCAAAAGCTGCTGTTCATTCAATCACTGAAGCTTGTGCCACCATTTTTATTTCTTCAATTTGTGTAGCAGGCTAAGGTTGCCATTCTTGACGGTTAAAGTTTGTTATGCTAGCCAGACAAGGACAGAAGCTGGTAACCATGTATGGTTTATCGAATCTTATATATTACATTCAGTAGGCAATGATTCTGCAGTCATGCAGTATGTAGAGGGCAATGCTTAAAATGTGTTTTGTGGATGTTATTATTGAATTGAGGTTGTTCACTGTAAATACATGAATGCACAATAATAACAAAAAAAAAAAAAAAAAAAAAAACAGTTCTTAAATTGTTAGATCTGTCAAAAATAGTTATCAGATTGATAAAAAGTTTGGATATTCATCGACATGATTCGTATAGGTTTTAGCATCTTGAATTTGCGCTGAACGTGAGAAGGTGAGTGGTTTCTCGTTCTTCATTTTCACTGTCCTAAATATTATCTGTCTTTGCCTGAAGAAGACCCAAGAGGTCGAAATGCATAAGAAGATGAATATTGCAATAAGTACCATGCATCTACACACACTGACACACACCCATGCATGTGCACACTGACACGCACCCATGCACGTGCACACACACACATACACACACACACACAAATACACACATTCTCACACACAACGCACACTCAACATAACATACACACACACACGAAAAAAACATGATCCCACACACACTGTCGCACAACAACGGACACAACGGCATGTGCGAACGCACGCACGCGCACGCACACACACACACACACACACACACACACACACACACACACACAAGTCACAGAATCAGTTTGATGGGCAAGGGAAGGGGAAGAAAGAGCTGCTATTGATAGGTGAAGAGGGTTGTTTTAAGAGATGCCTTGAAGGAAGGCAGAGAGTTTGAACTGCACAAAGATATTGGGAGTTTGATCCAGGAACCGGACCCTGAAAAGAAAAAGAACGATCGCCATAGGTTTTAATTCAAATTCGAGGGATTTTGGAGTGTTGTCGGTAGAAGAACCCAACTGCAAAGAAGGAACATAGAGATGCAGGAGATCAGAAAAGTAGGAAGTAGATAAGCCCATTCAAAGATTTAAAGCAGAGTAAGGACAGTTTGTAGTCGGTTCATTTTTAGACCGGCATCCAGTGAAGAGAAAGAAGTAAGGGAATGATATGAGAAGATCTGGGTTGTATGAGAATCAAACAAGCAGCATTGTTTTGTACTTTCTGGAGACGACTAAGAAGATTCTGGGCACAACCAGCTAGAAGAAGAATTACAGTAATCAAGTCTAGATAGAATGAAGGCAGAAACAAAAGTCAAGTCAAGTCAAGTCAAGTCAAGTAAACTTTATTATCTCAATTTGAGAAATTAATTTGTGGTCACACACATTCACAGCAAATAAACAATAATTTAGCCACATTACCCATTTTCTCACATATGACATACATTCATATAGAGGAATTTGGATTTCAATTAAACATCTTCTCGTTCAAGAAATCAATGGACAGGGGAATAAAACAAGGTTTTTGTGGCATCAACAGAGAGAATATATGTCTCACAGAACTGATGCGGCTAGGCTCAAAGTAACAGACACGGCAGACTGGAAACATGTTTCTGGAAGGAAAGTACAGATGAAGATGTCTGAATAAGGCAATTTTCCCATTTGATAGAGATTGGGTTACAGTCACAGGAAAGATGGATAGTAAATAAAGTCGGTTGAAAGATGGATAGTCAGATGAAAGATGGATAGTAAAGTGTGTGTTGAGGGGGATGACTGTATTTTCTTTACATCTGTGGATGTATATATATATATATAGTGTGTGTGTGCTTGCGTGTTTGGGTTGTTTTTTTGACCAAATGTTCTTTTCTTCTATCATAACATGGTCTTGATGTTTATTGCTATGTTGTGCAGTGTATGAGAAGTCGGAACAGCAGTGCAAGGAGTACGCAGCATCCAAAGGAGCAGGCACCACAGCCAGACCACAGAACCACCTGTTCTTCCGTAAACTGGGGCCTGTGGTGCGCCGCACTCTGGAGAAATGTGAACGAGAGAAATGGACTGATGTAAGAATGCATTTTTTCTTTTTTTTCAAGGTTTTTGCATTCAGTCCAGTTTGATGTCTCGCTCCATACTTAAAATGTTTATCAAAACACAATCCTGACACTCGTAGTTGAATGAAAAATTGTGCTGTAAATGACAGTTTTGCTGATGTGCACTTTGAGAAAACACTTTATTGTTCTCAGAAATCAACATACCTAGAAGAAATATGAGACAAGGTATTTATCATTATTATTATTACTGTTATTATCATTATAGAATCTTTGCCCTTTTAAACTATCAGGATCATTTTTTTTTAACAAACACTTACATAACAGACAAATTAACAAACACTTACATAACAGACAAATTAAGTTTTTAGAATGCTTGTTGAACTTTTGAAATCGAGTACTTTTTTTTAATTGTAACACCCACCCCCAGGAGAAGAAAAAGTTCCAGTACAAATCACATGTTTTGTAAAAATCTGATGGTGATTTGCTGTGCGTGTATCTGTGCGTTTTTTATGTTAATAATTGACTGTTGTAGCCTCTGACTTTTGAGTCCAAAAATCCAGAATGAATCTGTAGTTTGATGCTGCCTCCCCACCTGTTGATCAGTTAGCTTCCTTCCGGGGGTTGCAACCTTGCTGTGGTCGGAGGGCTTTGCGGTCCTGTGGTCCCTTAGGCTTTGCTGGCGGGGGCATCAATACTTGAAGATAGGCTAGTTTTTTAGAATGCTTCTAGGCCTGAAAAGCTGAAGATGCTGTCTGGCCTAAGCGCAATGTGGTAAGGAGTTGATGCCCCTGGTAGTAGGCTTCCCATGCCAGACAGGCTAAGGGTGAGGATCCTGACTAATAGTAACCCGCCTTTCTCCTTTTCTTGTTTTCTGCCTTTCTTATTTGGCTCTTTTCTATCTTCGTCTCCCCTTCAAATCTTCTTTTCCACGCTCTTCTTTTTCTCTGTGGTCTTCTTGAGGCCCACCGTGTTTGCCGTGCGGTGCGTCCTGTGATGGGGGAGAATAGGATCCTGGAGATTGAGACCGCTGATGTGACTGCGGTGCATCAAGTCAACACACACCTCTTTGGCCTGGACTTCCTCTAGACAGGTGGTCGAAGTGGCCCACTTCGATCAAGCGGCTGGTTGCGTGCATGCCCTAGCTCAGATTAGAAGGCGGCGGCTCGGGTCAAACGGTTTGGGAGCTTCTGTGGCAGGGATGCTTTCAGGCCTGTGTATATCTCCTTTGAAGTCCTGGTGCCCAGATATACTGGAATTCCGTATAAAATGGGCATCCCCCTTGTTGGGACTCGATGGCGGGTGGGAATCAAGAGAGATGAATTCTAATGAATACACCATGGCACCAAAAACAAAAAAAAGACACAGGCAGGATTCAGAAACGGAGACGGACACGGATTCAGAACATGAGACGAGAGTCCTTTCAGGCTTCTGGCCCAGCTGGCTGATTGTGGAGGGAGCAGATGAAGATAGACCTCTGTCAGGCCTGAGTCCTTTTGCGATTGCGAAGGGAATCAATGGCCTCAGGGAAGCCAAAGAGCGTCAAGAGACTGAGGAATGGGTCACTTCTGATTGAGTGCTCTTCCAAGCTGCACTCCGAGATGCTGTTAAAATCGACAACGTTAGTGGATCGACCGATCAAAGTGTCTCCACACAAATCTCTGAACTCTTCGAAAGGAGTAATCCGGTGCAGAGATCTGAGAGGAGTGTCGGAGGCTGAAATCAAGTCAGAGCTGGCATCTCAAGGAGTGACCCACGTTCATCGTGTGCTTGTGCGTAAAGGCAATGACAGGATTCCAACTGACACCCTTTTCTTGACCTTCTGCTCTACTTCTCTCCCGGAGTCGATTACGGTGGGCTACCTGAGAGTTTCAGTGTCACTGTACATCCCATCACCTCTGCGCTGTTTCAAGTGCCAGAGGTACGGCCATGTGAGGGATAGATGTACGGAAGAAGAGGTGTGTGGTACCTGCTGCCAGCCAGTCCACCAGGGTGTGTGTGACAGTCCACCACTCTGTGCCAACTGTGGAGGCAAGCATCCATCATCATCGAAGACCTGTCCAAACTGGTTAAAGGAAAAGGAAATTCAGAGAATAAAGACTGAACAGCGAATCCCGTTTTTTTGAGGCGAAAAAGATTGCTATGAAAAGTCAACCAACTGCTGGGCTCTCGTTTGCAGCTGCAGTAAAGAAGCCAACAACAGTCAGCATCGGAGTGCAGACGGTGGAGTCCTTGTTTGCCGAGAGAGAGCCAGACACCAAGTCTGTAGCCTCAGGCAGAACCACTGCATGCGATGAACCCCAGCAGTCATCGCCTTCAGATACGAGTCAGTCTTCAAAGCCTACTCCGCCCCCAGACCACCAGGGGGCAAAAGACCTACAGGCACTTCAGAGCGGCAGAGAGTGGAAGTCGTTGAAGTACAAGACAAGACCACCCCCTCAAAATCCTCCAAAGGGCACCCTACAGCTGTCAACAAGGGAGCTGGCGGTTCTGGAGGAAAGACCAAGTCGCCACCTAAAAAGAAAACGCCGAACAAAATTTTATCAGATCGAGAGAAAAAAGCGGAGAGAAATTTCAACAGATTTGCAGTTCTCTCGGATCCAGATGATGTTGATATGGAATAAAAAGGAAGAATTACGTGATTTATTTTCCTTCACCATATTTCTTTTATGATGGACTCATCCACAATGGATTCAATCATACATTGGAATATCAGGGGACTGTCTTCCAATTATGAAGAATTGCAGCTGTTGTGCCGTGAGGCCAGGCCGATGCTAATTGCCCTCCAAGAAACTCTTCTCAAGTCTGACAAAAAATTTTCACTTTCTGGCTACAGTTCTCTAAATCTACCTGCACAGTCTGTTGAACATGGTGCTTCTGGTGGAGTTGCCTTGTTCATTCACAACTCTGTTCTGTACAGCCCAGTTGCTCTGCAGACTCCGCTTCAGGCAGTGGCAGCTCGGGTTACTCTCCACAAAACAGTTACTGTCTGTAGTTTGTACTTATCTCCAAACATCTGCGTCACCAAACAGGACCTCATTTCACTCTTGGAGCAGCTTCCTCGACCCTTCCTGCTGTTGGGTGATCTGAATGGCCACTCTCCTCTATGGGGAAGTGAGAGATCTTCACCACGGGGTCTGCTTTTAGAGGAGTGTGTTTCGGAGCTTGATCTGTGTGTGTCTTGAATAGGAAATCACCAACTTACTTTCACTCTGCTAATGGCACCACATCTTGTCTGGATCTTTCTGTCTGTGATCCATCTTTGTTTTTGGATTTTGTTTGGGAGGTTGTTGATGAGGACCTGCATGGTAGTGACCACTTTCCTGTGTTGCTTCGGTGTACGAATGCAGAGAGCGAGTCTTTGCCAGAACGCCTCAATTTCAACAAAGCAGATTGGGACCTCTTTGCCACTAAGTTTCTTATGGATCTGGAAGAGGACAAGATCCTGCAAAGTGACGATCCGGCAGGAAGTCTTTCAGATTTCATACTGAATTGCGCAAAGTCAACCATCCAGACATCTTCCAAGAAGCCCGTAATGCCAAAAGTTCCTTGGTTCAATTCTGAGTGCAAAGAAATTAACAAAACCCGTAAAAGAGCTCAACGTAGGGTCTCTTGCAGACCCTCGATGCCCAACGTCCGAGCGCATCAGAAACTGAGGGCCAAATCGAAACATATATATAAAGACCAGTAAGCGATTATCTTGGAGACAGTTTTGCTCAAGTCTCACATCCAAAACATCGAAGAAAAAAGTGTGGAAAATCATCAAGAAAATAAAGGGAAGAACACCTGCCCCACTGTGAACCACCTCAAGTTTTCTGATTCTTTAATAACAGAGAAAAAAGCAGTTGCTAATCTGCTTGCTTCAACCATTGAAAAGAATTCCTCCTCTTCTAACAAGTCAGCCAGTTTTGTCAAAACAAAGCCCTTAAAGAAAAATCACCCTGCAACTTTTCGTCAGACAACGTGGAAGACTACAATCTTCCTTTCACTTTAAATGAATTGAATCCGCCTTACTTTCTTGCAACGATTCCTCTCCGGGTATAGATGAAATCTATTATAAACTTTTTGAAACATCTTCCGCAAAAAGGTCTGCACATCCTGCTACATGTATACAACCATGTATGGACTACTGGATTCTTTCCACCATCTTGGCGAAAAGCCCTCATCATTCCTATTCCCAAACCTGGAAAAGATCTCTCCAACCCGTCAAACTACCATCCAATAGCTTTGACCAGCTGTGTCTGTAAACTGATGGAGAAAATGGTCAACGCTAGACTCATGTGGAAACTTGAAACCGACGGCCTTTTGGCGAAAGAACAGTGTGGTTTCTGTAAACATCATACTACAGTGGACCATTTGATTCGTCTGGAATCTACGCTTCGGAACGCCTTTCTGAACAAACACCACGCAGTGGCTATATTCTTCGACTTGGAGACAGCCTACGATACCACCTGGAAAGCTGGAATTCTTCATGATCTCCATGATCTTGTTTTTCGGGGTCATCTTCCACTTTTCATTCAAAATTTTTTGGCAGACCGACAGTTTCAGGTCCGGGTTGGCACCACTCTCTCTGATATTCATGAGCAGGAGTTGGGTGTTCCACAAGGGAGCATACTGTCTCCGGCCCTATTCAGCATCAAGATTAACAACATTGTCAAGTCAGTTCAGCAGGGGTTCAGACTGCTCATTGTTTGTGGATGATTTTGCTGTCTATGCAACTGGAAGCCTGTACCCGAGTGTCCAGCGCAGGCTCCAGCTTTGTGTGGATAAAATTCATCAATGGGCGGGATGAAAACGGCTTTACTTTCTCTCCTACGAAGACACAGTGCATTCACTTCCATAATTTTCATCAGTTTTTCCCAGATCCTGAAATCAAGATAGGGAAATCTCCATTACAGCTGTCACAGAGGCCAAATTCCTTGGAGTTATTTTTGACCAAAAACTCAACTTTCTCAGCCACATTAAACATCTCAAAACCTCTTGCCAGAAAGCTCTGAATATTCTGCGGGTCGTAGCACACACTGACTGGGGCGCTGATAAGAAAACTTTGCTGCACCTCTACAGAGCCTTGGTCCGTTCCAAACTGGACTATGGTTTGTGCTGTGTACGGCTCGCCAGACTGTCGTATCTAAAACTCTTGGACCCTATCCACCATCAAGGGCTTCGTCTCTGTCTTGGAGCATTCCGCACCACCCCTGTGTACAGCCTGTACACAGAGGCAGATGAACCTTCACTGTCCAACCGCAGGCTGAAACTGTCTTTGAATTACTACGTCAGACTGTTCTCCGAACCTGAAAACCCTGCCTATGACTGTGTCTTTGACCCTCAGTTCCAAAGCAAATTTGAAAACAACCCTAACTGTATTCCGCCGTTTGGTCTTCGTATGCAGCCTCACGCACAGAATGCAGGTCTAGACCTAGGAGTTGTGTCCGATTTTTCCAAGTTTCCAGATCAACCTCCGTGGACCTTTTTTCACACCAGAGATTCGTTTTGATCTTGCAGCTTTTCGCAAAGAGTCCACCAGCTCTCTGGCATACAAGGCTTTGTATGCTGACCTCTGTTCGAAATTCTCATCCTATCAGAAAATTTTCACTGACGGTTCCAAGTCTGAAGATGGAGTGGCCTGTGCAGCCTACTGCCCTGGTGCTCCTTCTCAAATACTGTTAGAACATATTCCTTCAGACGCTTCTGCTTACTCTGCTGAAGTTGCAGCTCTGGTTCTGGCACTACGGATAATCTCCCAATCTACAAAGAGGGACTTTCTGGTTTTGTCGGATTCACTGTCAGCTTTGGAGGCCATAGCTGGCCGCAACCTTCAGCACCCCGAACTTTTACACTTTTTTGACCTTTTTACCAAGTTGACAGCGGAGGGTTACAACATTCTTCTGGCTTGGGTTCCCGGTCATGTTG
>JADBJO010000986.1:0-5000 GCA_016801955.1 Conus betulinus | reverse complement strand
GTAATGTGAGTACAATATGTTTAGAAACTCAACACAGTTCCCTACAGTGTGTTTTGTGTGATCAGCACGGATACACTGTGTGTGTGGGGGGGGGGGGGGGGGGGGGGGGGGGGGGGGGGGGGGGGGGGGGGGCTTTTTTTTTAAACACAGTTGCTTATTTGTTTCTTCAGACTTTTTTTTCCATTGTTGTCATTTGAACATTTACCAGTATGTATTATACTATAACAGTTTGGACCACACTGTGTACTTACACTTACAGTGATGTTGTGTGTAAACATTAACAGAATTTTTTGTCAGTGTTTTACAGGTTTTTTGTTTCGTAACATGTGTATGTTTTCAGGAACTTTTCTTTTTTTTGTAAAACCCTCATCCATTATATCCATGTCCACCCCCCCCCCCCCCCCCCCCCCCCCCCCCCCCCCCCCCCCCCCCCCCCCCCCCCCCCCCCCCAAATGGCTAACAAAATCACATTTTACCGTATAGCATCATACCTTTATGTAAAAGTAAAGAGAAGTCATAAAATCTAAGTCATATGTCAACAAATAAATAAACAGTGATTGAGGTACTGACCTACCCCAAATAGTAAAATTATGCCCCTTTCTAGTAGAATTGGGGTACCCCCAGTAACATACAGATTGTTACACAGAGGGACATTTATTGACAACAATATGACTCCCAGGTGTTTCTAATGTTGTTGAGCAAACAACAAAAGGTATTTTTGCAGTGTTTAGTGGGCTTTTATGTGGTGAATTTTTGTAAAATTCTCAAACTGAAAACAAAACAAAAACTGTTTTATCATATGTTATTAGTGTGAACCATCATTATTGCCCACAAAATCAATTAGAATGATGTGAAATTGTAGACAAGGGTCTAAGGAAGTAATCCACAAACAATCTAACAAATAACTCCATAAATGGATGAGTAATGTAGATGTTAGTGAACATACCATGAAAAAGCATGATTATGCCCCTTTTTACCTAAAAGATAGTACCCCAATTATGAGCAGATTGTCATCAAGAACAAGATTCCTTGGGATTTATATGACTGTCATGTGTTAGTGCTGATGTTGAATAAATAGCAAGACCACTTTTTACAGTGTTTTGACTCAATCGATTTGGTGCAATGTGTTTGTGTATACTGGAAAACTGTTATTTTTTGTAAAAGTTTTATAATTATGTCAAATTCTGCTATACTAATTATCAGCATAATCAAGTCATTTTGACAGGACATTGAAGACAAATGTCTAACAACAAAACATACAAAACATCAGAGAGATCTGTCAAGAAATAAGTGAGTAGCAACCATTTTATTGAACCTACCCCAAAAAGCTGAATTTTACCTTGGCATACAGATTTTCAAATGTGCTGTTATACTGTGGCAGTGAAGGGGTTAAGCAAGTGCAATTATACCTGTTTGGTCTGCGCTGTTTTCTGAACTGATACATTATCAGTCTGGGCTGAAATGTTCACAGTTGTGTAAAATGGAGAGTCTTGTATCACTGTCATTGTCACACTCAGTTCAAGCTGCAATATATTTTAAACTTTTTTGGCTCAAATCAAAGCACTTTGGATTTTAAAAATTAGAGAGCAACAACGGTTGAACACCCATTTAATAACTCGGCCGGCCTTCTCGTGGCGGGGGTGTTTCTCGACTAACCTGAGCCCACCTCTTTTTCTTATCTTTCCTATTTTTCTGCCTACCGTGTCTTTTACTATCTCTTTTCCCCCATAAAGTCTCCCACAGAAACTGCAGCCTCTGTTTCGTCTAGTTTCTACCTACCCGGTTCTTTAATCTGTACTTTAATCTATACCTACAAGCCTTCTTTGGAACACTTCTCCTTTTCTCTGCGGTCTTCTTCAGACCCACCGTGTTTGCCGTGCGGTGCATCCTGTAAGTGGGGGGGGGGGAATGAGATCCTGGTGATTGAGAGAGCCTGCTGCTCTCAACACATCACTTTGGCTCGGACCTCCTCTAAGACAGGTGGCATGCATTGGCCCGTGTATGTCAATCGGCTGCCTCTACGTGAGGTTGGGTCAAACTGGGTAGTTCTTGGCTGGCCTTGGAAACCTTGTAAGTGTTCACCGTCTGTCCCCGGCGGTGTGTCATGATCTTGGTGGAATAGGTTAGTTACTTTCTATCTGGTGTATATCCCTGCTGAAACCTGGAAGGGGTCAAGAGTTGGTTTTCCCCCTTGATCCTGGCCCCTTGTTGGACTCCATGGTGGGTGGGTAGGCAGGGATGAACTTTAAAAACTCAAACTATGGCTCACTCCCAACAAAAAAGAAAAAGAAATCGTTCCTTAGAATCAGACTCGGACTCGGACTCGGATGAAGAGATAAGGACAGTATCAGGATTTTGGCCTTGTTGGTTGGTGATGGAAGGCGTGGACGAAGCTCGCCCACTCTGTGGGGTGAATGGATTGAGTCCTTTCGCAATTTCGAGAGGAGTAGAAGGACTCTCCGGTGTACCCAAATCGATGAAACGGCTGAGAAACGGCTCTTTTTTGATAGAATGTGCAAAGCAAAAGCATTCTGAGTTGCTTCTCAAGTCGACGACGTTGATTGACAGGCCAATCAGAGTGACACCTCACAAGACACTGAATTCCAGCAAGGGCGTCATCAGGTGCCGTGATTTGAGAGGTGTTTCGGAGTTAGAGATAAAGACAGAACTGGCTTCCCAGGGTGTGACCCACGTCCACCGGGTTTTAGCACGAAGAGACCAAGACCGTGTGCCAACAGATACTTTTTTCCTAACTTTCTGCACGCCAACTCTCCCTGTGTTTGTGAAGGTCGGATATTTGAGGGTTCCCGTCGCCACGTACATTCCTTCACCTTTGCGATGTTTCAAGTGTCAGAAGTATGGACACATTAAGGACCGGTGTACAGAACAGGAGGCATGTGGCAAGTGCTCAGAACCGATGCATGAAGGTCCTTGTGATTGTCCGCCCTGTTGCATCAACTGTAAAGGCAACCATCCTGCCTTCTCGAAGGACTGTCCAGTTTGGGCGCACCGAGTCGGAGATCCAGAAGGTACGCACGGAGAATCGAATCTCGTTCTTTGAGGCACGAAAACTTGTGGAGAAGAGACAGTCCTCCCTCAGCAAGTCATATGCTGATGTCGCCAAGGGGAGCATGGTCAGTGTTGGTGTTCAGACTGAGACTGTTCAACTTCAGGCTGGCTCTCAACATCATGATCGACAGACGCAACAGGAGCCTCGGCGTGCACAGAAAAAGAAAGAAAAAAAGAAAACAAAATGCAAACAGTGCCTTGGGTGGAGGCTCAATATCCACCTCCCCCCGGACTCCTCGAGGGTCTGAGCCCCCTTCCTCCAACCCCAGATCCTCTGGGAAGGCTGCACAGGTAGCCTCTTTGTCTGGGGAACACTCCAAAAGTCGACCTCTGATGAAGCCTCCTCTTCCACCTCGTCCATCTGGGGGTGGAAATAAGTACCGTCCTTTGTCAGCCAGGAAGTGTGTATCTCCATCGCCTTCTTCCAATCGTTTTTCTCCTTTGGAGATCGAGGTGATGAGGACAATGAGATGGAGTAATTTTTTCTTTTTTTCTTTTTTATTGTCATGGCCCTTATTCAGTGGAATATAAGAGGCATTAATGCCCAATATGAGGAACTCCAGCGGTTGTGTTCTGGCCTCAAACCTAGTGTTGTTGCGCTGCAGGAAACATTGTTGAGACCAGGAAAAGAATTTTCATTGGCGGGCTTTAGTTCAGTAGGTTTTCCTGCTTACCTACCTACAGATACTGGCCATGGTGTCACTGGGGGTGTTTTCCCTTCTTATTCACCGATCTTTATTATTCAGCCAAGTTAACTTGAATACCCCATTACAAGCTGTTGCGGCCAGGATTACTTTCAGTAAAACAATAACTGTCTGTTCAATTTATTGTCCTCCTTCTGGTACAATATCCAAGCAACAAGTCATTGATCTAATAGATCAGCTTCCGCGTCCTTTTTTCATTTTGGGAGACTTCAACGGGCATTCCCCCCTTTGGGGTAGCTCACATTCCTCACCTCGGGGTCTCATGCTGGAAGAGGTCTTTAATGAACTGGACTTGTGTTGTCTGAATGACAAATCACCAACATACATGCACTCTTCAAATGGTACCCTTTCGTGTTTGGATTTGTCAGTGTGCGATCCTTCATTAGTTCTAGACTATGATTGGTCAGTTCACGATGATCTGCACGGGAGCGACCATTTCCCTGTAATACTTTCTCCATTTTGAAGGAACCTGTTTCCTTTCCTCAGTATTTTCGCTTTAAAGGGCAAACTGGGATTTCTTTCATTCAGCCGTAACTGATAAGCTAGATGCTGAAATCGTTTTCCGATCAGAAGACCCAGCGGAGTCCTTTACAAATATTTTGTTATCATGTGCGAGAGATACCATCCCACTCACAAAACCAGGTGCACAACTACCTGGTACGCCATGGTACAACCAGGATTGTAAGAATGCTTGCAATGTTCGCAAGAGGGCCCAACGTTTAGTTTTTCAGCATCCTGTGGCCCGAATGTTCAGTCTTATCGGAGGAAAAAAGCAAAGGCGAGGTTTGTTTGTAAAGGAAGTAGACGAGTATCTTGGAGAAATTTCTGCTCTTCGCTTACATCAAACATTTCCAAGAAAAAATCTGGAGAGTTTGTTAAAAAAATTAGGGGCAAGAACAGCTGCCCTTCAGTCCACCATTTAAAACTTGATGATACACTCATCACTGACAAACAAGCTGTGGCTAACTTGCTAGCTTCCACCATAGAAACCAACTCCTCCTCTAGTCAAAAATCTGCCGCCTTTTTAAAGATCAAAACGCAAGCAGAAAAAAAGAAGCTCGACTTTACCTCACCCAATCAAGAAGACTACAACTTGCCCTTTAATCTAAATGAACTGAAGTCTGCCTTGCAGGCGTGTCACGATTCCGCTCCTGGTCTTGATGAAATACATATCAACTCTTAAAAACACCTTCCTGACTCAGGTCTTAACATTCTGCTTCAAATTTA
>JADBJO010000985.1:501660-513303 GCA_016801955.1 Conus betulinus | reverse complement strand
CATAAACAGCCGACCCAGACATCACACTCAAGCCCTATCATAAACAAACAGCCGACGCGACAGCACTAATCGAGCCATAAACAAACAGCGAGCCAAACCATGGTCTGATTCTGTCTGTGCCATGACAACAGGCGGCAACATAACATGAGGCTGACCCCAAAACCAAAACTTGATGACGACAATGCAGTAGTACGTAGTAGCCGTTTTTCTTTGGAACTAAGGGAATTCAAGCTAAAAAGAGAGGAATTCCTCCTTTCAGGGACTCCCATCCTTAGGCCTGGGGCAGCACCGTAACTCTGAAGACTTGCCTTCCCTTCTTTCACAGACTGGAAAATACAACTAACCTATCCCTCCAGTCCACCACGCAGCGGCGCACGCGCGCGCGGCGCGTTGCGCGGCTGCGAGCCCACTACATACAAACACAAACACACGCTCTCTCTCTCTTCGGTGGGTGATCGCCACGATTCTTTCTTTCATCCACGCCAAACGCCTCCAACTCCCCCTACCTCCCTGTCGTGGGGCTCTGTCCAAACACATCGCCCCATCCACATCAAATACGTACACGATCACGACAGAGACAGAGAGAGAGAGAGAGTGGTGATGGAGAGAGGGAGAGGGGTGGGTGAGAGATGAGAGGGCCACGAGAGAGTGAGAAACTTGTTAGCATTCTCAACAAGTTTGATTGGAGCGGAGAGAGAGAGAAGAGAGGCAGAGAGATCAGGAGGAGAAGAGATGAGCGAGAATGAGAGGCGAGCGAGAGAGAGAGAGAGAGAGAGGAGAGAGAGAGAAGGAGAGAGGAAACGAACTATGTTAGCCCATCAAACAACGCATGGACTGGAGAGAGAGAGAGAGTAGACGAGGAGGATAGAGAGGAGAGAGAGTGAGGAGGAAGAGACGAGGAGTGAGAGAGAGAGAGACGAGGGAGGAGAGAGGCGAGAGGGGAGAGAGGGAGAGGGCGAGTGGAGATGAGAGATCGGAGAGAGGGACGAGAGGGATGAGAGGCGCGAGAACGAGGGAGAGAGAGAGAAGGAACTATAGGAGGACGAGTAGGAGGGGGAGAGAGAGTCGTGAGAGAAGAGTAACTTGTCAGCATCTCAACAAACGTTTGTGAGTGAGAGAGAGAGCGAGCGAGGGAGAGAGCGCTCTGAGATGAATTGGAGAGAGATTGAGATTTCGGGAGGAGGAGAGAGAGGATTGTGAGAGAGGAGACGAGAGAGAGAGAGAGAAAGGAACGAGTCGAGTCACCAAAGTGACTGGGGGGGGGGGGGGGGGGGGGGGGGGGGGGGGGGGGGGGGAGCGGGGTGAGGGGGGGGGGGAGGGGGGAGTGGACGAGGGGGGAGCGTAGGAGAGGGGGGGGGGGGCTGAGAGGAGGGGGGAGAAGGGGGGGGGGGGGAGGGGGAGAGAGGGAGAGGGGGACCGAGGGTGGGGGGAGCACGGGGGAATGAGGGGGGGGGAGGAGAGGGGCGGGGGGGGGGGGGGGAGAGAGGAGGGGGGGGGGGAGCGAGGGGGGGGGAGAAGGAGGAGGTAGAGAGAGATGGATACGAGAGACAGAAGACAGAAGAAAACTATGTTGACAACACCACACACACACACAAACAGAGAGCGAGGAGAGAGAGAGAGGAGAGAGACGGAGAGAGAGGAGAGAGAAGGAGAGAGGAGGAGGAGAACTACGGAGGGAGAGAGAGAGAGAGATGAGAAGGAGAAGGGCGGAGAGGTGAGGGAGAGAGATGAGTGAGGGAGGAGAGAGAGAGAGTAGGAGAGGAGGGGGGAGGAGGAGGAGGAGGAGAGAGGAGGGGAAGGAGAGGACGATGATAGAGAGAGGCGAGTGGAGGAGGAGAGGGAATGAGAGAGAGAGGGAGGAAGGGAGAGGAGAGACCCGCTTCTAAAAATGACTTTTCACAACTTGCTTATTTTTGCTTCTCCCCCACCCCTCGTCACACCTACTTCCACCAAAGTATACACATAGTCGTACACACACACACACACACACACACACACACACACACACACACACACACACAATGTCAGTCATATTCAAACCCACGCGCTCCGCTCCGCTGGACCACGAGCACCGAACGCCCTTCCGTCGGAAACGACATTCACACGCCCACGACAGAAAAAAAAAACACACACACACACACACACACAAAACAACAACCCTGTCTCTCCGCTTCCGTCCCTCAGTATTACAAGACAAAGTGGAAAGCCTTTTCCACTTTTTCTGGTATTACACACACACACACACACACACACACACACACACACACGCCCTCCATTGACTTGCCACGAATCGAAGGCAAAGATCTTTTGGTTTCTGGAAAAGCGACTGGTCGTTGATATGGTAAACTAATAGCCCCCCACCCCCCCCCCCCCCCCCCCCCCTTCTCCGGTTCTTTTGGAGGGTCGTCCCGTGGGTGTGTTGATGTCGGGTGGATTGGGGATAGTGGGACTGGGGCGGGGGGGGGGGGGGGGGGGGGGGGTTGGCTTTATTATTAAAAAGTCGCTGACGTGCGAGGGGGTACCAGACTGAATGTCAGCATGAAGTTGTCAGCCAGACAGTACTGGCCATCTTTGTGTTTTGTTTGTTCTTCCCTGTGTGTCTGGGCCTTTGTGTTGTTTGCTTGTTTGTTCTTCCCTGTGTGTCTGGCCTTTGTTTTTTTTATGTTGTCTTCGAAAAACCGGGAGAAACTACGTTTCAGTGAAACTTGGTCGACGCATGCGTCTGTCTGCCACACTCCCCACACCTACATGCATAACGTGGAAAGACGGGCGAAATGCTCGCGCGCGCGCGCGCGCAGAGGTGCTTGATGATTAAAGGAAAATATCACACACACACACACACACACACACACACACACACATTTTCAAAGAGTTATGAGAAGTCGAAGTCACCTTCGTTGTCACTGTTCGATGGAAGGGAAGAAGAGAATAGAGAATGGACTCTCTCTCTCTCTCTCTCTTTCTCGCGCGCGCGCGCGCGCGCGTGCGCGCGCGTGCGTGCGTGCGTGTGTGTGTGTGTTTGATTTTTTTTCTTTAATCATCAAGCACCTCTGAGTTAGAAAGACAACGTGCAGTCGATTTGTGAACGACACCCATTACAATTGACCACGAACCAATTTTCTCTTCGATAAAAAGTCTGGTGTTCACGTTGGGTTTTCAGCCCCAGCCCCACCACCTCACCCCACCCCGCCCCGAAGCGGCGAACACTTTGAAGAACAAAGCAACAAAGATCTCACCGTTCGATGCTTAGCACTGGTTCTTTTTTCCACACAAAAATCAGTCTTGCATGCATGCGCGCACACATACACATATACAAGAGAGAGAGAGAGAGAGAGGAGAGAGAGAGAAGGAAGACAGAGAGAGAGGAGAGAGAGAGAGAGAGAGAGAGAGGAGGAAGAGGGAGAGAGAGAGAGCGAGAGAGAGAGAGGAGGAGAGAGAGGGGAGAGAGAGGATGAGGAGGGGAGGGGGAGAGAGAGAGAGAGAGAGAGAGAGAGAATAGAGGAGAGAGAGAGAGGAGATGAGAAGAGAGCGAGATGAAGAGACGAGAGAGAGAGGAGAGGGGAGAGAGGGGGGGGGGGGAGGGGGAGACAAGCGAGAGATAAGAGAGAGAGTGAGAGAAGGACAGCAGAGAGAGAGGAGAGAGAGAGAGAGAGGGTGGTTCCAAGATTACCCTGAGCTACTGAATCTGCCATATTTCAAGCAGGGCGTCAGTGTTTATCTAGAACCGAAGCAAAATAGATCCAACTTGACCCGGTCTGATTCTGGCAAGCGGCAAGTAGTTAGGAAGGGGGTGTGAGGGGATAGTGGAGGGTGGGCTGTGCAGCAGGGGAGGGGGGGGGGGTAGGTTGGGGGGGGGGGGGGGGCGAGAGGTGGGGAGATGCATGGGGTAGTAGAAAGGAAAGAAGGTTGGGCGAGAGAAGGGGAGGAGTGGTAGAGAAGGGGGCAGAGTTGGGGGGTGGGGGTGGAAAGAGGATGGTCGGAAGGTTAGAGTCGGAACTACGTCAGCGATAAGCTTACTGCAGAACGGTTACTCTAGTCTGTCTGTCTGTCTGGTTTAAATAAATTTGTTTTCCACTTTACAATCACGTAAAGGTTTACAAAAAAATGTGAAAAATTGAATATCAACAAGCTAATGCTTATAGTGTGTTCCAATGTTTGTAATTACACATGTGACATGGAAATGGCAGGAGACTATTAAAGTTATTATGCTAAACAAAAGACGCAAAAAAAAAAAAAAAAAAAAAAAACACATACCAACACGTATACAAAATGTAAATATATACATGTACATAAACATACTTTACACATACACCTACACATAAACACAAAGATGTACAAAATCAAGGAAAAATAAGAAAAGATAGTAGAAAGCAAAAAGTAAACACTAAAGACTATAAAATGCATGATAATCAACCGCTCACACATCATAAACCTTATATGAAGCGTTTGAGAGAGAGAGAGAGAGAGAGAGAGAGAGAGAGAGAGAGAGAGAGAGAGAGAGAGAGAGAGAGAGAGAGAGAATGTGTTCTGCTCTAAGATTTCATTATCCGTCTGTCTGTCTGTCTGTCTGTCTGTCTGTCTGTCTGTCTCTCTCTCTCTCTCTCTCTCTCTCTCATAGTGACCAGAGATAAATCGGGCAGAGGTACTGACCCGGTTGTCATTGAACGCGCGTAAAAAGAGCGAGGCTAAGGTATACATTAATTCATCAGGTGAGGGGGGGGGGGGGGGGGGGGGGGGGGGGGGGGGTTGCGGCGAGCATGACTGTGTTTCCTTACAGAAATCGAACCTGCTTCTTGAAACATGCTTTCTTTGCGGCGGAGGATTCCGTACTCCGTACGTCAATTACAACACGAACTTGTGATGAATCGACCAAAGTGCCGCCAATAAACGCCGACCGCTCTGTTTGGGACGGCTGTGAGGATACGGTGCTACTGTTAACGGTAGGGGGCTCGCCCCCAACTGTCCGCCAGCATCTTCCCTCTGAAATTCAGCACATGGGAGGGGCGATGAGGGAGAAGGGATAACAGAGGGAGGAGACCTGGCAGACCTGTGTCAGCCGTCACGCGTCCTTGTAGGAGGGACAGTTTGAATGCTGGATCTGTGGATCTGTTACTTTTAGACTAGGCGTTCTTAAGTTCGAAACTTTTCCTTTCGCACATCCACACTCGTATACAACAAATACAGAGACACGCACAGACATAGGCGCGCGCGCACACTCACACACACACACACACACACACACACACCACACACACACACACACACACACACACACGCTCACTCACTCACTCACTGCATTATCGAGTTTTAAACTTTCCTTTTGCACATCCACACTCATGTACCACACACACACACACACACACACACACACACATCTACTCTAAAAAATTTCCACCCGACATTTATAATCTCGCCAGTGACATTCGTGCTCGTTGCACATTCTTGGTATAACACGGTCAGTTTCCAACCAAATCTGTCCCCCCCCCCCCCCCCCTCCTCCTCCTCCCTCTTCCCCCACCACCACCCCCCGCACTTCGTTTCATCTCTCGCGAACCGCCACGAACCGATAATTAGGACACACACAGGTCTGGGTTATCGCCCCTGCCCCGACACATGGGTTCAGTGTGAGGTGATAAAACAGGCGGGCAAACTCAGCACGGTGCATAGCAGCTGGAAATGTGATAAAGGGTTGGGGGGGGGGGGGGGGGGGGGGGGGGGGGGAGGGAGGGGGGCAATGAACTTGAGTATAGGTACAGAGAGGAGGAGAGTTGATTTAATCGGAGGTATAATAAACTCCACCTTGGGGTGCAATAAACTCCACCTGCAGGTATAATAAACTGCACCTGCAGGTATAATAAACTCCACCTGGAGCTATAATAAACTCCATCCCCAGAGGCGATAAGTGTAGTTCCGCGGTCTGCAAGGGCGGTAATCGGTAATGGGCGACTGGCAGGTAAAGGAAAGGAGCGACGTATCGGCACAGACGGCCCCAACAAGTCAGCGAAGTAATCTCCCCTGGCACACGGCGCCAAGGGACTGGCTCGTGGTGGGTTGGGCGTGGGGGGTGGGGGGTGCCAGGGTAAAGTAGTGGGAGTGAGGGGGCAAGGCAAGACAAGACAAGACAGAAGCGGCATCGTGTTGCGCTCGACCGCTACGTCTACGTTTTGCACCTCTCCCACCTCTCTTCATTCTTCCCCTTTCTGGACTTGCGAGAAGGCAACATGAACTCGTATGTGATGCTCCGGTAAATAAAATGCCTCTTCGATCGGTGTTTGTGGGCGATCCACGTTGTCGATGGACCAAGCGACCGCGGGGGGGGGGGAGGGGGAGGGAGTGGGGGGCGGGCGGGAGGGGGAGGAGATTATTGATTTTTTTTTTTTTTCACTTTCAGGACGGAAGTTTTTGTGTGGTCGAGGTTTGCTCGTTCAAGCAGGGATTCCACGATGTTGGATGTGGATTGATTGACTCGAGTGAAATTCTTCGATAACAAAAAATACTAGACACTATCTAGACTACAGTTTGAAGGAAGCTTAGACGTTTCTGAGAGGGGGGGGGGGGGGGGGGGGGGAACAAACATTTGAAGAAAGAGAAAGGGGAAGGTTTGGGGTAGGGAGGAGAGGAGGAGGAGGGGGGGGAGGGGGAGGGGGAGGGAGAGTAAAAGAAGAAAGAATGTGCGAGTGATTTCAAAACACGGATTCAAGTTCCTTATGGTTTTTTTTTTTTCTGTGTGGAGTGGTTCACGTCTGTGTGTTAACCTGAAGACAGCGTGACCTTTGAAGAAAACACGAACAAAGGTGTCAAAATGTTCGGGGAGAAAAAAACATCCCAACTTCTAACGCGGCACAGGAACCGAAGTGGTCGTTTCTGTTGAAATACTTGAAAAGCTGCAGGTGGTTGCACTGTGACCCAGTTTGAAACTGTGTATGATGAGTGCCCCGTCTTTGTGTTGGTATCTCGCTCTCTCAGTGTCTCTTTGTCCGGCCCGTATTGTGTTGTGTGTGTGTGTGTGTGTGTGTGTGTGTGTGTGTGTGTGTGTGTGTGTGTGTGTGTGTGTGCAGGCGCGCGCAATGCTTCAAAGTAAAAAATACTTTAAGTAAACAAAAATGATATAGCATTTTTTTCACCTGGTTGACAGGCCTGCCTCATCACTACCACCCCAGCCCGACCATGCGATGCATCGGCAGTGAAGGCGTGGGACCTGTCCCACCTCGGCCACTCCCCCTCCTACCCCGACCACGGCCCCGGACTTCATGACGTCATCATGGCCAGCACCGTCCTCCACGACGTCACCAACGCCTCCCCTCCCACTTCGGCCACGGCCTCTTCAGACTCGCGTTCCTACCTTTCCTCCCACACGTCTTCCTCTCCGGCATCCCCTCAACTGAGAGCCCCGTCTCCACCCGATCCGACAGCGACCTCGCTCAGAGAGACTCTCGGGTGCTGGAGGATCTCACCGCGAGGACCGTGTCTGCGAGGTCCATCTACCCACAGCAGCTGTCGTCCCTGAGCTCCCCGGAGCTGAACACCCTCTCAGAGACCTCCAGCAAACGATCCTCCCCGGGAGCGGGCTCCACGTGCTCGCTGTGCGTCAGCGCGGACTCCGGGTCGGAGGAGGAGAGGGGGGGTCCTCCCGAACGTCCACGGCCAAGAACACGCTGTCCAGCGGCAGCTCCTTGAACACTGTGGCCGACGAGCTGTCCTCCGGGGCTGCCGCCGCCGCTGCTTCTTCTTCTTCTTCTTCTGCAGAAATCCTGAACAACACTGAGACGACACCCCTGAGCACCGGAAGCAGGACGCTGTCTGAAGGCTGTGTTCAGACTGATGACGCGATGACCTCAGAGTCCTTCAGACGTCACCATCTCCAAGACACGAAGGTCACGAGTCACGAGGGCAGCTCCCCAGTCCAGCTACCGGAGCGGTATCGTCACGTGCTGAGGAAGAGCGGTTCCAACGGGAGTGTCGCCAGCTCCGGCAGGAGGAGGAGCAGCGGGGTGGAGGAGGGTGGGGAGGGGCAGGACGTCACGTCCCGGGAGAAGGACCTGGGCACGGCGCTGGCCTGGATCCGCCACGAGATGGTGAGTCTGTGGTTCCCTGCTGGATGTTCATGAGTAGCACATGTATGAGAGAGAGACAGAGACAGAGAGACAGAGGAGAAGAGAGAGAAGAAGAGAGAGAGAGAGAGAGAGAGAGAGAGAGAAGAGAGAGAGAGAGAGAGAGAGAGAGAGAGAGAGAGAGTGTGTGTGTGTGTGTGAGAGAGAGAGTGAGTGAGTGAGTGAGTGTGTTGTGTGTGTGTGTGTGTGTGTGTGTGTGTGTGTGTGTGTGTGTGTGTGAATTTACGCACTGCATTCTGTAGTGAACTGTTTCCTGCATGTCACTGTGCTGTGTCCACACAGCTGCTCAATGAAATGTCCAGGATGCGTAATTCTGAATCGCCGGATCCGACAACAGCGCGAGGCCTCCGACAGTGGGGGATCTCACGGCTGTCCGACACGTGCAGCTCCTCTTGATCTCAATTCTGGTGCTTTAATAACAGCCTGGAGTTCACCGAAGTCGCGTTTACAGAAAACCGAGATAAATATAAGAGAGAGAGAGAGAGAGAGAGAGAGAGAGAGAGAGAGAGAGAGAGAGAGAGAGATGTATACTTGTAGGCATCTTGAAAACAAAAAATCTACAGCAGGGTGGGGGGAAAGCTATCATACAGACAGGTAGGAGGCGTGCGTTTCATGATTTTTCTTGTCTCAGTTGAATATACCACCCTTGATTAACTCAGACAGGTGACCGATTTCTTCTAGAGCCCTGCAACGTCCTGTTACACCACTGTACCCAAACAAACAAGGGAATTATCTGATTGGGTTTCCAAAATGAGGCTCCCCACACATACCCACAGGATGATCTCCCTTTAAACGGCAACTTCTCTCCTTTAAATATCGTCAAAAGGTCGGATTCGATTAAACTATAAAAATATCTGTTTTGTCTTGCTATTCATTTTCCCTTTCGTCCGGCGGATTAGTATAATATATTGTTTCTTTTAAGTTTTCAAATATGTCGACTCGCAAGTTTAATTAGCATTTACTGTAGTACATGAAGGCATTTTTTTTTTTTTTTCGGATTACCCCCTGACGGAATGACTTCGACCCCTGACGGGATAGAGAGAAATGATGTTTAAATGTAACTGAACGAAGTTTTTTTTTTCCCCTCCCCCCCACGCTATAGTAATTCTGGCTTGTTCCCTCACCCCCCCCCCCCCCCCCCAACAAACCCCCCCTCTCCTCTCTTCTCCCGCTCTCCTTCCCTCTTTCCCCGTCTTCTCCTCTCTACAACACCAGGCAGCAAAATGGGTTAATGGGTGGTGGGGGTGTGGGGGGGTGGAGGGTAAGTAGGCAAACAAAGCAATCTTTGATCCGTCTAATTCGCGTCCTGTCTCCCCCGTTGCTGATGATGTTCAAACACTGGGTGGGTGTTTGGGTGGACCTGAAGATTTGGGGACTGTGGAAAATGAGAGGGGCTGTTTGTTGTTCTCTCGGCTCTCAATCCTTTCAAACACACTGCTGACAGACCGTGGGGCTGGGGGGTGGGGGTGGGCTGGGGGGGGGGAGGGTAGAGGAAGTGCTTCGCTAACTTCCCAGTGACTGATCAACTGTCGCCGACGAGGAAGGAATTCACTCGCTGCTTAAGGATTAGTCCCTGACTTCGTGAGAACATACATCACGCCGAATTGAGGAAAGACACGACCAACCAACCAATGAAAAAAAAATCCCCATGACTTCAGCCCCTCACACTTCCTTCCGTCCCTCCCCACTCACACACACATGTACGCACACACACACACACACACACACACACACACACACACACACACACACACACGCACGCATGCATGCATGCACGCACATCGCCATTAGGTCAAGCTAATTTGAAACAACACGTCACAATCGACCTATGCTTTCTGATGCCCAGGAGTGAGTGTGTGTATGAGTGAGTGTGTGTGTGTGTGTGTGTGTGTGTGTGTGTGTGTGTGTGTGTGTGTGTGTGTGTGTGTGTGAGTGAGAGAGGAGAGAGAGAGAGAGAGAGAGAGACAGAGAGAGAGAGACTGAGAGAGAGACAGAGAGAGAGAGAGACTGACAGAGAGAGAGAGAGAGAGAGAGAGAGAGAGAGAGAGAGAGAGAGAGAGAGAGAGAGAGAGGAGAGTGCTTGCATGCGCCTCACAAAACTGTTCAGAACTTGTTGCTGACACGGAGCTGAAACTCATTGCCGACAAACATAAAACAACTGCACTTCTCATCTTATTCCCAGGACTGTTGCGGCGCTCGCCTGATACGAGTTCCATTGTACGATGGAATCCCAAAAATGATGATCTTCAACAAGCAAATGTTTGGAACCAAAGTTCGTTTGTCTGGCAGCCTGCTCAAGGCAAGGCAGTGTACAAGTTTTATCTGAGACTCTTTTCTAAAGATGGGAACAGCAGTGCGACGAATCTCTCCGCTTCTTTGATAAGCAGTCCCCGAACGTTGTATAACGTACTATACTCTTGTTCGTGAGATACTCCCATTACTTGCCAAAGAAGCGCCAGCTGTAAATGATTTTCGCTTTTTAATTAGATTTTCATTTTGTGATGAGGAAAAAGTATAACACCAAGCGCCATGCCCTCCCATTTTTTTTCCCAAAGAAAGCATCATTATTCGAGATTAAGATCAAGATTAAAATTATAGTCCCGTCAACAGCAGAGGTTGTCTCAGGACTGTCACCACGTTCCAAACTACCACGTATATATGTTTAAAAAAGATTAAAATCATTATTCGAGATCAGTCACATATTAAAACGTAAGTAAGTACAGATAAAGGGAGAAAACAATCGAGAACATAAACAACACTTCGGTTGTAATTATAGCACAAATTTAACATTCTGAAGACATCAGGTTAAAATGTAACTGACTGAGAGAGAGAGAGAGAGAGAGAGAGAGAGAGAGAGAGAGAGAGAGAGAGAGAGAGAGAGGAGAAGGTAAGGTGATGTTGCTTATAGCCCAACCGACCGCAAATAGCCATATCAGGGCTGTCACCACGTTAAAGTCAGCTCACGAGTCACAAAAAAAAAAAAAAAAAAAAAACCTTTTACGCATCTCTTTAAAAAAAAAAGAAAAAAAAAAGAGAGAGAGAGAGAGAGAGAGAGAGAGAGAGAGAGAGAGAGAGAGAGAGAGAGAGAGAGAAGCCAAAGCGTATTATGAAAATATACATATTTTGGTTTTCAAGGTTTCTGTACAATTTCAAGGGTTCTGTACAATTTCTACTGAAAACTGTTGCTTAACAACATAAGAACCGTTCCAGAGGACAGGAGTCTAATTGTGTGGGTCAATGTTTGATACTATGCACCACGCACACCCCCTCCTCCCCCCCCCCCCCCCCCCTCCCCCACCACGGGGAGTCAAAGAATCTAATTCATTGTGCGTGTGTGCCCCTGCAGGTGCAGATGAAGGAGCAGGACAAGGTGCTGCTGAAGCGGTTCATCGAGCTGCGGGCCAGCATCCTCCAGCTGCGCTGCCTGTACGGCTCCGCCTCCTCCGTCTGCAGCATGGACGGCAGCAGCGTCTCCCTCAACGAGGCGCGAGGCAAGTCCACGCGCATGCGCAACGCCGACAGCGACGCCATG
>JADBJO010000985.1:476660-496660 GCA_016801955.1 Conus betulinus | reverse complement strand
GTTGTTTACACGTTTTATGTCACTAGTAAGCGTTATGTCATTGATCGCGTTGATTCCGTCTGATCAGGCCGTGTAGAGTTTCCAGCATCCGAGCAGCACGTGCCTACACTTCAACGTGTTGTGTTCTGTCAACACGTTTTTCTTGACGGTCCAAATTTATTCAAGAACAAATTCATTGGACCATTGCACGAAATCAACAAATCAAACGCGGGCAGCGGGCTGTAAATGTCCAATCACCCTTCCTCAGGATCGTCACATAAGCCACAACTGAAAACTGCACCATTCAGTACCGAGTGTAGCCACCGTTTGCCGCCAGGCAAGCGGCACACACGTCGTCGACGCATGGAGTCCACCAGGGTCCGAAGAGTGTCCCGCGGTATGGCCTGCCACTCCTGCTGCTGAGAAAGAGAGTGAGCTGGGCCACGTCAAACAGGCGGGGGGGGTTGTGGGCTACCCGCCGTCCAAGGACATCCCAGAGGTGCTCAATTGGAGCCAGATCGGGTGAGCGAGATGGCCACTGCATCCGGATGATCCCCTCTTGCTGCAGATGATCGTCCACGACACGGGCTCGGTGTGGACGGGCGTTGTCGTCTTGGAAAAACAGCAGCGTTACCCATGGCCTGAAGGGCGGGCTGGATCAGGGGCCTCACAATCTCGTCACGGTACCGCACCCCTGTCAGCATGCCTTGAATGACGTACAGGGGAGTTCTGTCTTGACGACTGACTGAAGCCACCCCAGACCATCACAGAACCCCCTCCGTAACGATCCACCTCACGAACTGTGGCGTCAGCAAAACGTTCTCCTGGCCTTCGCCACACTCGGGTCCTGCCGTCATTGAATGCCAAGGTGAAGCGGGGACTCATCTGTGAACAGCACTCGAGACCATGCTGCTGCCTCGTCCAGCGAACGTGATGACGACACCAGTCCGCCCCCGTGCTCTGCGGTGAGCTGGAGTAAGTGGTACTCGGACTGCTGGTCTCCGGGATGACAGCCCGAACTCGTGCAAACGGTTACAAACTGTCCTTCTACTGACATTGACATTTGCAGCCTGCAGGAGCTCACGCCTTAAGGTGGATGAGGTGACAGTCCGATTGCGTAGGGCAGACAGCAGGAGGAATCGGTCAGCATGTCTGTCGGTACACCGAGGACGGCCTGATCGTGGCCGATCCTGCACGCTGCCAGTGGCCTGAAACCTCTCTACAAGACGTTGGATGGTGGAATGGGACACGTTCAGACGCCTAGCCACCTCGCGGCCAGAAATCCCTTCGTCAATCAACGCTAAGGCACGTCCACGATCGGCAGGGGTCCAGTCTTTGCCTTTGTGCCATGCTTTTTGGGCTGGCGTAGACGACCGTTCTGTTTACAGATTTGTGGCCAACGGCGTCTGATCTGTGTTCATGACGAGGTGCATGCACGTGCATCATGATTGACCACGAGCATTTCGCCCTTTTTTTTCAAACTCATATGCTCCCACAGGCACCCGTTTTACCGGTTTTACGTGGTTTCCGCACGTGCAGCTGCGCTCCACCTTGTACCGCAGTGGGTTTTTAGGTGTTGTGATCTGTTAAGAAACATCTGTTCAATATGTCTAACCAAGTTTGGGTCATTGTGACTTCGTTTCAAGCCTATTATTTACACACTCAGACACTAACGTCAAAATGACTGCCAGTGTCAGATGGGGTGGTCCCCCTGTCGATAAACTCACACGTGTGTGTACAATTTCAGTGCCATCGTTCAAGCTCGAAACATCACTCTCCAATCTTACTTGATCATCGGTTTGCCTCGATTGTGTAGCTAAAGTGTGTTCCACTTCTGGGTCATAGGCACGCAGGTTTTCAAGTTGTACGTCGGTCGGAAATGGAGTGTTTTCACAGGTGTTACACTGGTTTCTTCACGTTGTCCGTTTGCCTCCCTCTCTCGCTGCTACTCCTCTCTGCTGGTCTCGTCGGATCTGACTGGGAGGTTTCTTCCTGTAATACTGGACCTGTGTGTTGCGGTTCAGGACGGGATCCGCCATGTTTGTTGACATCTGGAAAGTGGCCGGCTTGAGGCGCAAAACAACCACAGTGGTTTCACCTTCTCACACAACTGTCCAGTTTGTGACGTCATTGTCCGTCAGCAGGGTGGTCAGGGTCTTCTCCACAGCCATTGGGCGTCCAGACACTGCGTGTTTGCGATGAAACTTTTGAAATTTGTCGCAGATCGATCAGTACGCGCCTTGTTGCTTCTGCTCACGTCACGAGAGAGACGGAGAGAGAAAGAGAGAGAGAGAGAGAGAGAGAGAGAGAGAGAGAGAGAGAGAGAGAGAGAGAGACAGACAGAGGGAGAGAGAGAGAGAGAGAGACAGAGAGAGAGAAGAGAGAGAGAGAGAGAGAGAGAGAGAGAGAGAGTTATGTGTTAGAAATTAACAACTCTGTAAGCATAAGAAGTGGAGAACAGTACGTCTTTATGTGTGAAACTGAAAGTGTCTAACAATGAGAAGACATGTCACCAGGAGGCGGAATCGGGTGGGCTGATATATTTTCCATTGTTCATTCATTTGTGGTCCACAGAAAAGAAGAAGAAGAAAGGAGGAGGAGGAGAGGAGGAGGAGGAGGAGGAGGAGAAGAAGAAGAAGAAGAAGAAGAGAGAACAAAAAGAAGAAGGAAAAGAAGAAGAAGCAGAAGCAGAAGCAGAAGAAGAAGAAGCAGAAGAAGAGAAGCAGAAGAAAAAGAAGCAGAACTGTAGAGAAGGCTTTCCTTCTAACTCCTAAAATTCAACACCGATCTCGTCTGCATCTGACATAAGAGAGTCAAATGAAGGGAAAGAAACCAGCTAAATCAGCTACTGATCCACCCCCCCCCCATCCCCACGATCTTTATTTCCTTTCTGTCTGATTGAAAGGAAATCTTAAATAAGGCAGGGAACAGTAAACATTAATTAAAGAACAAGTAGGGCAACTCTTTGCTCCCTTGATGAAATGAGTACACGTCCATAACTCCCCACGAATGCTGCTTATGACCTCAATCCCCTAGCAGAAAAGACAAGAGGAAGCAAACAGAACAAACAAGGAGACATTCTTAAAGAGGGGTGCTCCGAGCTTGCCCATATGTACTTTGTGTTTGTTAAGTCTCTAGCCGTTGTTGCTGTGTAGATGTGTCCGGTACAGGCAAGCTTGGAACATCCTTTTTGGGGGGGAAGGTTTCTTTGTTTTGTTCTGTGTGTTGTCCTTTCTGCTGCTAGGCGATTCGGTTTCGTAAGCAGCAGTCGTTTGGAGTTGTGGGCGTGAATTCATTTCGTCAAGGGAGCAAGAGTTACCCTGCTTGTTCTGTAACTTCCCTCTGTTTCATTTCACACGTCAAGCCACAGAGCCCTGTAACTTTCTAGCGACGGGTCAGTATGCTACTCAACCCTCAAGTGAATCAGACATGGAACACATAGCTCAAAGATAACTGCGGGAAGGGGCGTAAGTGAATGGCAAGATTTTGCTACCCGGCATACAGCATACGACCAGAAGCTACGCTCGCTACAGAAATGTCTGTCTAACCATGCATCAAAGCTCCTTCCCTTCCCACTCTGTTCTGTCTACGACTTCCAGATCTTAGCGAGTGTTGAGAAGTATACTTTCTTCGATCCTTCCATGTTAAAAATGTCACAGTTAGCACTGACATTGTTGACAAACTCTAATCTTCACAACGTCACAGGCACAGTTAAACGGTTGGGAGACTGGTCGACAACAAGAAGCAGACGGGCTGATCCTAACAGACAAAGCTGTGGTTGACGATGGGGCAATAGCGGACTTACAGCATGACAATGTGTACGGGACAGGTAGGGAGCGATAAACAAACTCACAATCTGTTCATGTGAAGTTATCAGACTCTTAGAGTTCAGTGCTGGCTTAACATGAATCCTATCGTCAACACGCCAGAACCGGATCGTCATAAACACAGCTAGGCCTTCTTATCTAAGCGTCAATAAGGGGTGTGTGGGGATGGTTAGAAGAGAATTACCTATACCAGATACATCTGTGCTACATCACCAGCAACTGATTAGTTCGTCTTTGTTCGACGTGGAGAGGAGCATGGGGCGAGGGTGGTTGGTGGGGTGGTGGTGGGGGGTGGTGGGGGTGGGGGGGGGTGGGGGGGTGGGGGGCGTTGTGCCATGGTGACCGAGGGGAAGAACAGGCCTGCTCTCTACCTTTTATGTCAGTCTAAACCCTACGGAAAATTCAATCGGCTAAAGGACTGATGGCCGAATCTGTTGAAGACGACGCACCCGACTGTTGGACGGTGGTGTATTCAGTGTGCGTCTCAGACTTGAATTGTCACGAGAACCCTTAAGGGTCTATAGCCACAGCTGTGTGTGTGTGTGTGTGGTGTGTGTGTGTGTGTGTGTGTTGTGTGTGTGTGTGTTGTGTGTACGAGGAGTAGGACGGAGGAAGGGGTGAAAAGTGGGGCCAGAGACCTACCCCCGCTTTCTCAAGTCCACATCCACCACCTACATTCATCTCAAATCAGTCGGACTGCATCAAAGAAAAAACTCAGGTCAATTAAGAAAAGCCTTGTAAGTCACAAACCAGAGGAATGGGACCGTTACAAGAGCTTGTTAGTCACAACCAGAGCGTGGACCGTTACAAGAGCTTGCTGTTATTACAACCAGAGAATGGACCGTTACAAGAGCTTGCTAGTCACAACCAGAGAGTGGACAGTTACAAGAGCTATGTTAGTTACAACCAGAGAATGGACCGTTACAAGAGCTTGCTAGGCACAACCAGAGAGTGGACCATTACAAGAGCTTGTTAGTTACACCAGAGAATGGACCCGTTCGTTACAAGAGCTGCTAGTCACAACCAGAGAATGGACCATTTCAAGAGCTTGCTAGTCAACAACCAGAGATGGACCGTTACAAGAGCGCGTGTAGTTACAACCAGAGATGGACCGTTACAAGAGCTTGTTAGTTACAACCAGAGATGGACCGTTACAAAAGTTGTAGTCACAATCAGAGAGATGGACTATTTATAAAGCTACTGCACATATTTCCTCAAAGCGTTTTAGAAAAAAAGAAAAGAAGAAAGTGGACGCATGAAATCAAACAGATTTAAACAAAAAATCAGTGTATTAAACAACAACAACAACACACAACCAACAACAACAAAACAAACAACACTGAATTCAAAACATGTTCAATCAAGCAACATTATGTATATGGCAAGTATCAAGAGATATAACGACACCTAAGAAAAAAAGCCAACAGACAAACACGATCATTTAATAGCTTAAAAACCATAATTGGGAACACACACAAACACACACACACACACACACACACACACACACACACACACAGAGAATGAAAACAACGAGTTGAACACCTGGTATAAGTGTGCTGTAGACTTGCACTTGTAGCACTAAACATAGAAACCGGCCATTGCAAGTAAACATCCAGAGTGCAGTGACTAACAAGAGATTTTGTGACAATGACAAAAATGAACTTACAAATCGAAAAAAAAAAAAACAAAAAAATCATTTCTGGCAGCAAAAAAACACGTGGATGTAAGCGAGACGTACTGCATCAAGCTGCAACTGGTGGCATCACTGACACGGTCATCAATGTAGGCAAGCCATGATGTTTGTAGCCCAGCCGACCGCACATAGGACACACCAGAGTTGGAAGCCGGCTTAAACACCAGACCTCAATAGTGGTAAAATAAAACCGTGCCCTAGTAAACGTCTTAAAAGGCCCAAAATTCCCAATTTTTAAATCCTGTCAAGTCATTACATCAAAACAGGGAATGAAAAAAAAAATAAAATAAAATAAACGTCTCATCACCAATAACGTTGAAGTCCGATCAACTAAGGAAAAAAAAACTATTTGCGACAACGTCTCCATAGAAAGCATGACCAAATGATGTTGTGATTGATCGTACACATTCCAACACTCGATTAAAAACAACAACAAAGAGTATGCTGTGAACAGTTTATTACACGTCATGCGTCTCTTGAGCTTCGTTCCTGTTTCAGTCATTGGACAAATGGCTGTAATGATTATCAGGAATGGTCTGCTTTTTGTGCATTAGTATCCACCGAGGCATACATTGTCATTTATTTATCTATTATTTTTCTTCTTGGGGAATGATGTACCTATTTCATCAGTCTTAAGTGACACTCGATATAGCCAGTATAAACTCAACCCACTCGATTGCTTTGTTTGGTTATCAGCGAGATCAGGTAAAATTTACAGGGCTATTTCCACCGAACGTTGGTAACAGATGGGGCATGGCTCACCCCAGACGAACAATGTTGCCCATGTTGGTGATGATCTTTGAGGCAGACCTGGGCCAAAAATGGATGGAGGATTGCCAAGTAAGATTTAAATCGAACCTTTGAGCTGCTAAGCCGATCTTCACCCACCACTGGAGGCAAAAAATAGAATGTGCACCAGTTCATTAATCTGACTCTGCGGATCTGAATTATTAAGGAGGGGAATGCAGGATAATGGTCACATTATCTTTAAGATGATACAACAAGTTTTCCATTGAACAAGAACACTGTGAAGATACTATAACGAAAGTGATAATATTTCATGCGAAAACTAACACTTTCTACTGAAGACCCCCAGTACACCGTTTTCATAATTTACATATCCGTAAAGCAAAGGAGAAAAAAAAAAGGGAAACTACCATTACTTTTCTCTGCGTCGGTTAGATAATATTGTTTTTAATCAAGACTCAAAAGGCGGAAACTTGGTGGACAATCTGCACTCTTCTGAGTGGACCTTCTTCATGTTTCTGTTTACATGTCACTCACAGTAAGAGGAGGAAAAAAAAGAAAAAGAAAGAAAGAAAGAAAGAAGAGACAAGAAAGAAAAAACAAAGAAAGAAAACATATGTAACCAGGTTTGGACATGCCAAACACTGCTTTATCCTCGTCTGTTTATGGAGAACGGGTGCGAAGAATTCCTTGAAGTTCAGACGGACTTATACGTCATCCGAAACAAAATTTTCTGAACGGATCAAGGAAGTTTAATGACTGATGAGAAAAAGCACACACAAACACAAACAACGAAACCGGAAAACAATTCAGTAACTATTGAAGAGAAACACACACACACACCACACCACACACACACACACCACACACACACACACACATGAAATGTCAGCAACCTCACTAAACAGCATTTAAGAGGGAAAAGTCGCGTGAAGATGATGAGCTTATAGCCTCATGCACACACTAGATACGAAGCGTTTGATTGTTGATGAACACAACCACCGTTTTGCCCCCCCCCCCCCCCCCCCCAGGGATCATCATCTATCCAACGTTTTGCGTGATATCATCTATGTAGGCCATGAATGTTACGATTTCCGCTATCTGTTAGTAGCTCGTTAACTGAAGCACACTGTACAACAAAATTACGAGGGGGGGGGGGGGGGAGGGGGGGGGGGGGGGGGGGGGGAGGGCTACGTAGCCGTCTTTTTACCCCAAATAGTGGAAAGACGAGTATGTGAGCCAGTGATGTTGTAACAGTGGGATTTTGTTCGGATCCGCTGTGCTCCTGTATTGGCAAGTAACTATCCATAAAATGATACACTGTGGATGAACATGCAAAATTTCTAGCCACAGAAACATAAACATTGTGTGCTTTGCATTAGTACCATTGAAGAGTATCGCGAACAAGGGGTCCTAGGACCCACCTAGGGCCCACTAGGTTCTGGCTAGATCCAGCTTGTCCAAGCTGCAGCTAGCTAGAACCTAGGTGGACCCTAGTACCCTTGCTGTAAGGGATATAATAATTGTTGTACCAAGAGTTACTTCCCCTGACGAAAAAAAACAATTCAAGCTTTTAGTCATGAGGTTAACCGAAACGGGCGGATCCTGGATCCGTTGGATTTTTTAGATATGCCCTCTATCAAGAGCTCCTTTTCCTTTATTTTTCATTTCAAGATTTGTTTCATAATATGGTTTGTTGAAAAACGATAGAGGTGGAAAAACACAGCAGCAACAATCACGAATTCATATGTAAATAACTGTGTTGGGACCGGCTAACTGAGAGAGAAGAAGAACGACGAGTGATGAGTGACAGAGAGAGGAGAGAGGAGAGAGAGAGACCGCGTGCGCGGGGAGACGAGAGACGAGGAGGAGAGAGGATGGCGAGAGACTGAGAGAGAGACGAGGAAAAGCATGCTGAGAGGGAGCCGAGGAGAAGGAGAGGAGAGAGGGGGAGAGAGACGAGAGGGGCGATGGAGAGAGAGAGAGGAGGTGGAGGAAGGCGAAGTGGACGAGAAGGAGACGGAGAGGAGGAGAGAGAGAGATGGAGGAGAGAGAGATGAGAGGAGAGAAGAATGGAGGGAGAAGAGAGAGCTTGGGAGAGGGTGCGAGGAAGGCAGAAACATGGATGGAGAGAGGAGAGAGAGAGGAGAGAACCCGGAGAAGAATCTCAATGCGTACAACTTTCAATAAACTGTCTCTAAACACACCTGCGATTCAAACAAAATGACTGCTTTTAACCATTGCTTCTTTTTTTTTAGTTATCAATAATGATATTCTAGTAATGTACATTATTAATTACGCAGCAAAAAAAGTCGTAGAGTACCACGACATACACATTAACAAGGAAGAAGCCGCTGAACAGCCATCACGGCACTTCAGTGTACAATAGGGGAGTGGGGGGTGGGGGGGTGAGTGGGGGGGGCGGGGGGAGGGAGGGCAATGTTCTGCAGAGCCTATCTCCTCTCCAAAGAATCCTGATACACGTTGAGTCTCTCTGGGTTTCCACAACCCACCAAAGACTGACCGTGGGTAACAGGATCTTTCACTGACGTGTGCCTCGCATCTTCTGCACGTAGCGAACGACAACAAAGAAGACTTTTCTACATTTGTGTATGAAGCCAGTTCAGCCACTATAGATCTGCACACGTGTATTGAGCTGGGGAGATCCGAGGGAAATCAAAGCCCGTCCTTCATCCAGAACGCTTCCATTAACATTATTACAAATTTGAGGACGGAAAAACTACGGAACCTTATCGATTACAGGAAAGCTTTTGACAGCATAGACCGAGACACCCTGTGGAAGCTTCTCCGACATTACAGTGTGCCAGCCAAGATCACCACCATCATCAGAAGCTCGTACGAGGGTCTGACCTGCAGAGTCATCCATGGAGGGCAGCTCACGAAGCCATTCTAAGTGAGGACTGGCTTAAGACAAGGTCGCTTGCTTTCACCATTTCTATTTCTACAGGCAATCGACTGGTTCATGAAGACCTCAACGGATCAGAGAAGACATGGGATCCAGTGGACACCCTGCACGCTACTAGACGGTTTGGACTTTGCCGACGATCTGGCACTACTCTCGCACGCTCAAGAGCAGATGCAAGAGAAGACAAGCAACGTAGCAGCCACTTCAGCACAAGTAGGGCTCAACATCCATAAAGGCAAGAGCAAGATTCTTAAGGCCAACGCTGTCAGCACTAATTCGATCATGCTGGACAGTGAGATGCTAGAGGAGGTTGAAGCCTTTACCTACCTGGGCAGTGTCATCGACAAGCAGGGGTGCACAGACCCCAACGTCGGAGCAAGGATAGGAAAGGCCAGGGCAGCTTTCGTACAACTATGGAACATCTGGAGCTCCAAGAAACTGTCAATCAACATCAAAGTCAGGCTCTTGAGCACCAACATCAAGGAAGTTCTATTGTACGGAGCGGAGACCTGGAAAACTACAGTCGCCACCACCAAGAAAGTACTGGTGTTCATCAACAACTGCCTGCGCAAGATTCTCCGCATCCGATGGCCAGACACCATCAGCAATAACGAGCTCTCTCTGGGAGAAAACAAACCAGCTGCCCGCAGAACAGGAAATCAAGAAACGACATTGGGGCTGGATTAGCCATACGTTGCGGAAGCCTGCAAGCAACATAACCAGACATGCCCTAACATGGAACCCCAAAGGAAAGCGAAAAAGAGGTCGGCATAGGAACACCTGGCGCCGGGACCTGGAAGTTGACATCAGGAACATGGGGATGACATGGAACCAGCTGGAAAAGAGCCCAGGACAGAGATGCCTGGAAATCCTTGGTCAGCGGCCTGTACCCCAGAGGGGTGATAGACGATGAAATGAATGAATGAAAACTACGGAATTCATGTCACCCAAACTTTGTGGAAAGATCAGGTCCTTTTGACTACACAGCAAGAATTCTAACGATGGACTACTGCACATGATTATATCTGTGAAGACACGAGCCTGTAATTGTGACTATACCCAATCTTAAACCAACGCAATGGAGAGAAAGGAGGGTTAGAAGAACGCACACGACATGGATCTACAAAGCCGAAAAAAAACTGAAGGAAAAAAAAAAACCTGAAAGTTTGTGCTTGAACGTTAATTTAAAAACAATGATTGCCCACATCAGTAAGATAAACATCACAATATTGCATCGACCGATGATAGGTGCACCGTTAAAAAAGAAAAGAAAAGAAGCGCAATATAATCATACGTCCAACTGTCTCAGTCCCTCACCACCCCTACCCCACATTCAGACGCCGGTGAGACTTGTCGTCCTTGATTGCGTCATGGTCAGATCACAGTTACTTTCCTTCCACCAACTTTGAATTTTGACTTCATTTCGCCTCTCAACATCGCCACAATACAAATGCGATAGTATATCTAAAACAATGGCACAGACAGAATACACTTTTCACACTACCACGTTAAGATTTGAACACACACACACACACACACACACACACACACACACACACACACACACACACACACACCAAAAACAAAACGATTCCGTACTAATCAGATCAGCACAGGTCCATCATGAAATAACGCATAATGAGTCTGCAGAGCTGACGTCTACAAGTTAGCAGTTTTAACAATCATTCTTGGTGCCGAATAGCGTGATCAAATTCATGGCAAAAATCGTCTGTCATCTTTTTTTTTCAAGTCAGTAGTATATTTTTTCAAAGGACACTGCGATAGCAGTGGGGAAATAGATGGAGTGGGAAGAGCACAAATTAATTTACATTCAATCGATGCGTTTGAGAGCACTTGCCTCTGCGAGTGTACGTGGTCATGTTGTGTGTGTGCGTGGATGGTGTATGCGTGCGTATACGTGAGCTTGTGTGTGTGTGTGTGTGTGTGTGTGTGTGTGTGTGTGTGCGTGTGTGTGTGTGTGTGTGTGTGTGTGTGTGTGTGTGTGTGTGTGTGTGTAAGAGAGAGAGAGAGAGAGAGAGAGAGAGAGAGAGAGAGAGAGAGAGAGAGAGAGAGTTTCGCGTGAGCGTCGTTTTGGAACTGCCTTCTCCTCCTTGACAGTTCTCATCGACTTTATTCCAAATCAGGGTAAATTTGAAATTCTAATTTCAAGAGACTGTTCTTCATAATGCATCTTCTACAAAGGGAAACAATCCTTGGATAGAATATAACATAAAGGTATGATGGCATTCAGCGAAACGTGTTATCTCTCGCCTGAACATGAAGTTTGAAATACACCAAACACCGGGGGGAAAAGGTTTTTGGGAGTGTGGGTGGGTGGGGAGGGTGGTGTTGAAATCGAATAAGCACATAAATGAAGAATAACAAACATACGTGAGTCAGTTCATCTTCAGGCACATATATCACTGGAGGACTCAGGCGACAAGGTGGTAGAAGCAATTAAGCCCCAGCTGAAGACAGGCAGAAAATGGAAAGTTCAAGAGCGGGGATGACCAAAACTGAATGGTGGTCAAAGGCCAAAGGAAAAGCCAAACGAGACATGATGATTCAGGAGATGAGAAAAGAAGAAGACCAAAAAAGACTCCAAAAAGCAGTCCAGCAGAGCCAGCAAGGGCAATGGACAACGTGGGAGAATGCACTCCAAAGAAGTCTCACTTGGAATGACATTTGGCACATGGCCCCTCTCAGGATCAGCTTCATTCTCAGATCTGCATATGACCTTCTGCCCTCAAATGCAAACCTGGTGAAATGGGGAAAAACAGACGATCCTTCATGCCCCCTCTGCCATGAAAAACAAACAGTGGAGCATGTCCTAAGCTCATGTAAAGTAGCCCTGGCTCAAGGAAGGTACACATGGAGGCACAACCAAGTGCTCAAAGAGATTGTACAAGTAGTCTGGGCTAGTACCAACACCACAAAAGGGAAAATCGGACTCCAAAAGCACCCGCAACATTCTTCACGGCAGGAGGCAGCGAATCATGGCCAGAAACAACAGTGCCATTCGGAACATGCAGGCAGAGTCTGCTGGACGAAGCAGATGACTGGGAGTGCACTGCAGACCTCCAGAATGGAAGAGTTACCCAGAGATCATCAGCAAGAGTGGCATGAGACCAGACATAGTAGTCCACTCTCAGTCAACCAAGCAGCTGATCATGATCGAGCTCACGGTGCCATATGAGAACAGAATGGAGGCAGCTCAAATCTACAAGACTGAAAAGTATGCTGATCTGGCAAACAGCCTGAGGAGAGAAGGCTATCAGGTCAAAGTCCTCACTGCAGAAATTGGAGCTAGGGGTTGTAGGAACGTCTGCATACAGCCTCATGAAACAGCTCTCAGTTGCAGGGAGGGGAAAAAACCAGAGCCCTGAAAGCAATGGCAGAAGCAGCAGAGAGGGTGTTCAAGCTGGATCTGGTCAAGGAGGAACAAAAGTGAACTTCATAAGGCTTAACTTTCCTACAAATATCAGGTGTCCCAGTGGCTCAGTGGTTAGTGCGCGAGTCATTAAGTGGAAATGAGCATGTCCAGAGGGGCACGGGTTCGAATCCCAGCCGTGGCTCGTCCCAAGATGCGGAAAAAAAAAAAATGGGCAGCAGAGGGACATCCGGAGTCATGAACCGGGTGTGGCCCAACCCCCCTAGAGTGTCAGGAGATAAGGGCCGAAACACTTGCTTGAAGGGGGCTTCTCTTCTGAGGACTCTCTGCTGCCACGCTCTCCACGAGTTTCTTTCTACTGATGCATGGGTAAACCATTGACTTCCGGGAATAGGCCGGAGGACGTCCGGGAAAGACCGGAGGACACTGGGAAAGACCAGAACCAAGGGCTCTGTGGGCTGGCTCCCCACTTTGCCTTCAACATGTGGCTACTAAAAAGAAAAGGAAAAGATGCTCCCAGGATTCACCGAAAGGGGGAGAGAATGATAATCCATCGGTGCTCAACCAATCACGACTGCAAATCCCAAACGGACTACGAACATGGACCAAATGGAATATCCATGTGTCTGTGGAAAGCGTTTCGCTACCACCGTGGCATGAAGATCCACAGAACAAAGATGGGATGTGTGAAGACTCATCTGAATGAGCAGCAGCGCACACTGCATCAGCAGATAAGACGTCGGAAGACCAAGGCCAGGATTTAAACCACAGTGCCAAGGACATCCACGCTGTTGGTTCGGATGAGGAATTTGCACAGGCCCTCGATGCCAGGCGCCTGAAACTCAACCTGCCACGAGCAAACGAGACTAAAGATTGGGAGAAACTGCAAAAAAAATCGTCCAAAAGACTCGATGCACTGATAGGGGAAAAGCACCCTGGAACACAAACTAGCCACATATGGGGACATTGTGTATGCCACATGTAGAGACGCCTATGGAGCAAAACTACCCAAAGAGAAAACCCCCCAAGAAATCCAGACGCCAAGAAGAGATGGACAAGATCAGGGTCCAAAAGAAAAACCTCAAGAAGCAAATGAAGACTGCACTGCCAGCTGAAAAACAAGGCTTGGAAAAACTCTGGGAAGACCTGAAAGCAAAACACAGCGCCCTCAGCAAAGCGGAATCTGCGAGGAAGAGGAAGAGCAAAAAAGAAGAAGACACAAGAGCGCTTTCTTCAGAGACCCCTTCCAGTTTGCCAGAACTCTGTTTTGAGCAGCCAAAAAATCTGGGACCCTAAGTGTGGACAAAGGAGTTTCTTGAGAGCAGCATCTGAGGAAAACATACTCTGACTCACAGAGCAAAGCACCACTCGACATTCAAGGTCTGGTGTGGCCAACCAACCCTGAGGAACAGTTCAATGACAAGCCTCCAACGTTGGCGGAAATCAAGAAGGTGGTCGACAAAGCCAGAGCCAAATCATCACCAGGGCCAAACGGAATACCTTACCAGCTGTACAAGAAATGTCCCAAGGCTGGAGTGTGGCTCCACAGTGCTGCGATCAGCTTGGAGAAAAGAAGAAGATCAGCGGCCAGTGGATGACGGCAGATGGTGTGTACATCCCCAAAGAGCAAAACTCAAGTGACATCAGCCAGTCAGGCCAATCACTACTACTGAACGTCGAAGGGAAATCTTCTTCTCTGTCATGGCAGCAAGGCTGACCAGGTACCTCATGGAAAACAAGTACTTGGATGTGTCAGTCCAGAAAGGTGGCATCCCAGGCGTGGCTGGCTGTGTAGAACACGCCACAATGATCTGGGACGCAATCCAAAGAGCAAAAACAGAAAAGAGAGACCTGGACGTAGTGTGGCTTGATCTGGCAAACGCATATGGATCTGTACCCCATGAGATGATACAGTTGGCTCTTGAGATGTACCATGTGCCAAAGAACATCCGCGACATGCTCAAGAAGTACTTCAATGGCTTCTCAATGCGCTTTCTCTACCAAGGAGTACACACAACAGATTGGATCAACTTGGAAGTGGGCATTGCAATGGGCTGTGCAATTTCCCCAATACTGTTCGTGTTGGCAATGGAAGTCATCTTGAAAGCAGCAAACAAGCAACGCAAGACAAACAGACCTTGGCGATGGATACAAGATGCCCCCTCTCAAGGCCTTCATGGATGACACTACAGTGATTTCATCCAGAGAAGACGAGACACGTCATGTGCTGGAGAGGCTGGATGACATAGTTGCCTCATCCAGAATGAAGTTCAAGCCAAAGAAATCACGGAGTCTCTCACTGAGGAAAGGAAAAGTGGCCGAATCTGTGGTCTTCAGTGTTGCCAACCAGGCCATTCCAACAGTTACAGAAGAGCCAGTCAAGAGCCTTGGAAGATGGTATGATGATACGCTGAAAGACACACAAAGAGCAAAAGAAACCAAACAGATGTCGGAAGAAGGCTTGGAGACCATTGACCAGTGTGGGCTCCCTGGCAAATACAAGGTCTGGTGTCTGCAGTTCATGCTGATACCAAAGCTCCTATGGCCTCTGATGATATACGACATCTGCACCAGCATAGTGGAGGCAATGGAATCCAAAATCAACAAGTTCACAAGGAAATGGCTTGGTGTCCCACCCTGTCTGACTGACATAGCGCTGTACTGTCGCCAAGCAAAGCTGAAACTACCACTGAAATCCATCCTGGAGGAATACAAAGCAGGGAAGATCAGACTTCAAAGCATGCTGGAGGACTCAGGAGACAAGGTGGTAGAAGCAATCAAGCCCCAGCTGAAGACAGGCAGAAAATGGAAAGTTCAAGAGGCGATGGATTCTGCAAAAGAAAGTCTCAAGATCAGAGAAATAACAGGACACACACAGACCAACAGACAAGGACTGGGGATGACCAAAACTGAATGGTGGTCAAAGGCCAAAGGAAAAGCCAAAAGAGACATGATGATTCAGGAGATGAGAAAAGAAGAAGACCAAAAAAAGACTCCAAAAAGCAGTCCAGCAGAGCCAGCAAGGGCAATGGACAACGTGGGAAGAATGCACTCCAAAGAGAAGTCTCACTTGGAATGACATTTGGCACATGGCCCCTCTCAGGATCAGCTTCATTCTCAGATCTGCATATGACCTTCTGCCCTCAAATGCAAACCTGGTGAAGTGGGGGGAAAAAAAAAGACGATCCTTCATGCCCCCTCTGCCATGAAAAACAAACAGTGGAGCATGTCCTAAGCTCATGTAAAGTAGCCCTGGCTCAAGGAAGGTACACATGGAGGCACAACCAAGTGCTCAAAGAGATTGTACAAGTAGTCTGGGCTAGTACCAACACCACAAAAGGGAAAATCAGGACTCCAAAAGCACCCGCAACATTCTTCACGGCAGGAGGCAGCGAATCATGGCCAAGAACAACAGTGCCACTCGGAACATGCAGGCAGAGTCTGCTGGACGGGGCAGATGACTGGGAGTGCACTGCAGACCTCCCAGAATGGAAGAGTCACCCAGAGATCATCAGCAAGAGTGGCATGAGACCAGACATAGTAGTCCACTCTCAGTCAACCAAGCAGCTGATCATGATCGAGCTCACGGTGCCATATGAGAACAGAATGGAGGCAGCTCAAATCTACAAGACTGAAAAGTATGCTGATCTGGCAAACAGCCTGAGGAGAGAAGGCTATCAGGTCAAAAGTCCTCACTGCAGAAATTGGAGCTAGGGGGTTTGTAGGAACGTCTGCATACAGCCTCATGAAAACAGCTCTCAGTTGCAGGGAGGGGGAAAAACCAGAGCCCTGAAAGCAATGGCAGAAGCAGCAGAGAGGTGTTCAAGCTGGATCTGGTCAAGGAGGAACAAAAGTGAAACTTCATAAGGCTTAACTTTCCTACAAATATCAGGTGTCCCAGTGGCTCAGTGGTTAGTGCGCGAGTCATTAAGTGGAAATGAGCATGTCCAGGGGCACGGGTTCGAATCAGTGTCAGGAGATCAGGGCCGAAACACTTGCTTGAAGGGGGCTTCTCTTCTGAGGACTCTCTGCTGCCATGCTCTCCACGAGTTTCTTTCCACTCGTGTGTAAACACTTAAGCGTGAAATTTCGCCTGCGGTTTGGTGGCTCCACATTTGAGACAGAAAACAAAAGAGAGTAAATCAATTAAAAGTTTCCCATTATCACTAGGTATTCCTGATTTAATCTAAGATCTTCATGATTTCCAGTCTATATTGCTTGTGGTTCGTAATCATCAGTAACAATAACAACAGAACACACACACACACACACACACACACACACACACAAAGTATGCACTGAGGTGACTCAGTGAATACAGATTGTTTGCTGCGTAAATATTCAAAATGGGTAATATGATTAGCTTTAAAACAGTACAAGGGAAATAACCAATTTGTAAGGTTGAATGATAAAAGGGAAGTAACCTGTAAAATCTTGTCAACGAAACTCGCACAACCAGAGTACACTGCTAGTTCGCACAACTGACGCCAACTCAGTTAACAGTTTGAAAGATTGTCCTCGATGCTGTAACACGGTCAAATTCATGATTGTTTTCCCTTCCGCTTCGTCTTCCTCTTCTCCTTTTTTCATCTTCAAATTTTCACAGCGCGTGCATCACAAAGACACTGAATACCACTGGGCAATAAATGTGGATAGGGAAGTGCAGAAATTAAGTTTACATTCGATCACGCTGAAAAAGCCGAAACTTTTGAGAGTTCTTATATTTACGATTGTGCGTAGTCCATGCGCGTGTGGCCCGTGCATGCGCGTGTTCACGTGCATGCATATGTGCATGCGTGTGTGTATACCACCACGCGCGTTCCTGCATAAGTGTATGTGTGTGCGCATGCGCGTGTGTGTATGATATGTGTGTGTGTGTGTGTGTGTGTGTGTGTGTGTGTGCCTGTGTTATGCGGAGAACGAATAAGTATATGAATAAATCAATAATAATATACGTAACTTCATTCCTTCACAGGCCTATATATCACTTCTGGGTAAAGATTTGAGCTTAAAATGTTGTGCATATTGTTCGGGACTAAGACTAAGGAGAATACCAATGTTTTAACACAGGGGGAAGTAATCTGCAGTATCCTTTGAACATGGCATTGTGCGAATTTTCTTTGAACTTGAACCTTTCGACTTAATCAATACCCAAGTAAACGAACTTCCATTACACACTGTCCAAAAGGACATGATTTGATGCATGAATGCGAGTGTGCGTGTGTGTGTGTGCGTCAGTGTATGCGCGCGTGTATGCACACGCCATCACGCACGTGTGTGTGTGTGTGTGTGTGTGTGTGTGTGTGTGTGTGTTAGTAAGTGTATGCGTGTGCGCGGTCAATTTATTAGATATCTCTGATTTGACTTGAGATGTTTATGTTTTGGAGTCCAAATACGGTGCTTGTGGATTTCTTAATCATCATTTAAAAAAAAAGCTCTCTCTCTCTCTCTCTCTCACACACACACACACACACACACACACACACACACACACAGAGTAATGTAATCAATAATAAACCGCAAATTGATCAGAAGAATCATGAAAAACATGTAACTGAATTCAGATTTCAAGGGTAAGTTCGATAACATCTGTAACTTTTTCACATGCCAAGCAATACAAGGGAAGTAACTACATTGTAAACTATACATTTCGAAAAACTGAAGGGAAGTAACAACAGTAATCTGTCAACGCAACTGGCCCAACAGTTCAGTTTCAAGACAGCTTAACCGCTTTTTACCCCGTTTGAAACCAAAAAAATGCTAAAACATGGCTTGCTTGTTGACTTATGTGACCGGCACACAAGGTCAAGGCAAACAACAGCAAATCACAGCAGTGAGAAAAAAAAAATCTTTATAAGTGCAGCCACGTGGGGAAAAAATACATAAAACTGAATACTTACCTGTCCACAAAGGAATACTTTTCATCCACACCTGTCGCTTTGTTTGTTTATTTGTTTGTCTGTCTGTCAACACGGTAGAAGAATGAAATGTGCCGTAACGACGAACTTACGCTGGGGGGGGGGGGGGGGGGGGGGGGGGGGGGGGGGGGGGGGGGGGGGGGTAAGGGGGGTAGGAGGGATTTCGGACCGTCAGCAAGAACATGCAAAATGTATGACACTGCTTTCAACTGAACTTGATAGAAAAGACGGAATGTGGCTTGAAGATGAACCCATTCATTTTGTGTGTGTGTGTGTGGGGGGTCAGATGTGTTTGCTCTCCTAACTGCCCGTCTAATTTAATCAAATATATATTTTAAAAAAAATCATTTTAAGAATGGATCATCAGACAAACACACATTCAAATTACTATTATCATTATTATCAAACAGTCTTTTGAGTTTTTGATAATATTTTCTTTACCCTTTTCCTTTGGATGGTTCAATTTTGAAAAATAAATGAAACTTTCCTCAAATTTCTATTTCATCTGCATGATTGCTATCCCGTATGCACTCTGTCACCAGCTTACTAGCACATCCACTATAATCTATGAAAATATTCTATCTCTCTCTCTCTCTCTCTCTCTCTCTCTCTCTCTCTCTGGAACTGCAATTTCTTTTTCATGTTTACCTACAGAATTTTTTCCTCTCCCCCAAATCCACAAACGGTAGATCCAGTTCTCACCGCCCCTTCCCCTATCAGTTTGTTTAAGTTCCTTGTCACGTGATAACATTTCACACAAAAAGTAAAACATCTCAAAATGATATGGGAACATAAAAACCACAGGTGGCTACTCGGCATATTCAAAATTATACCCCTTGCGATTTATTTCCGTGGGTTGATTTTTGTATATAGACCAACCAGATTTTATTTTCCCAGGTACAAGTTGCCATACATCCATACCGTGCTAAAGCTCGGAAGAAAAGAGAGGGGTTATTTCACCTAATGCGTCAAAAAAACATCATGGGGGATGAATTCACAAAACCAGAGACACTCTGGGGGAATAAGTGTAAGTGATAGAAAGTGTCATTTCAACATTTCAAAATGACTCCTGTCCTCCATTTCTTCGTTTTTCCATGGGGTTTTCTTTTATGTCCGTTTTTAAAAAAGATGCATTTTTTACCTGGAATTTTTGTTTTGTTGATATAAGACAAAAGAATGGCTTCCTGTACTGTACCCTCAAAACGGAGCAGTTCAAATTTCATAAGAAAAACAAAAACAACGACCTAACAATAGCAACGACCACGGCAACATCCAAATGCCAAGTAATGCAAACGTGATTTTTTAACCTCCAGTTCCTTCTACAATCACAGTTAAAAGAAATCAAAACATCACGCACTAACAACACAACCCCAGCCGTGACTCATTCATCGTCTTCATATAATTCTTCATCAACCGTCCATATCCCCTCCCACCGGGCTGTGCAGGGCCAGCCACTCTGACAGTCGCCGGGACAGTCTCATTTGTCTCCCTTGTTCTTCTTCATGTAGCTGACGAT
>JADBJO010000985.1:471660-474160 GCA_016801955.1 Conus betulinus | reverse complement strand
AAGCCATTCCAGTGCACTGACAAAACACGATCGAAACTCTGGTCTTCGACACCATCATCCCTACTAGCGGGTTAAAAAAAAAAAAGGGGGGGGGGGGGGAGTAAAAAAAAATACAATAAAAAGAAACGTGCCAACTTAATAACATCTTGCTGAGAACAGGCAAGAATCGCTGAAGTTGCAGGCATATCTCCCCACAAAAAAAAAAAAAAAAAAAACAAAAAAAAAAGAAGAAGAAAATTTGCGCCTACAATTCGGTCCAAGCACAACCAGGACCATTTGTTCGTGCAGCTCCTGTCAGACTGATTCATGCACTATCTTACCGACGCATGACGTCAGATCGTGTCACTACCGTTGCCTTCAATCAGGGTAAACAAAATGGCGACTGACCGCTCTCGCGAAGTTCACACGCTTCATACTGTCAGAGTCGTCTGCTAGCATACCGTAAATACAAACCAGCGATCAGCCAATATTCTTTTGTGTGTTCTGCCCCGATATGTTTTTCGTCATCTTCATTTCATTTTTTTCTTCTTTTTTTTTTTGTTACAGATCCTGATTTTTACTTATACTTTTTGTCTGAAATGCACGGATGCGCTATGTGGGACTCTTGCATAAGTAAGTAAACCTATTGAGTTGCGAAACAGACTTTTTATATGGAAACGGATAACAGGTGATTTGTTTTCCAGCAGCAACTTCCAGGCACTCTTAGTGGCTTTACTCAGGTAGCGACTTATTCCGGCTATTACACTCCTACCCACGTCTTGATTCGTCCTGTTGCGGTCTAAGCATCATGAGTCCACTGACAGCAGTCAACAACAGCTGATCATGAGGCAACCCACGGACGGAGACACTGCTGCCAAATCGCTTAAGTAGTGTTCAGTGACGCCAGAGCTGTTCTGTACCAGAACATTACCTACTGTGCTCGCACGGGCGACAACAGCAGTACAGTCGCGCGTAGCCCGCGTGAGAGAGCGCGTCATCCTTCCAAAGGGAGTGCCCTCTATGTCCACCTAGCATCAGTCCCAAAGAACTTCAGGACATCGACCTCAATGCAGTTAGTTTTGTTGTCTTCCAACCTTCTTATATCAACTGTTTGATTTCTTCCCCTTTTTTCTTTCTTTTTGTTTTAGATGGGGCCTCCATCATCCTGCTATTCCCCACCTTTTTCTCTCTCCTGTACTTCTCTCCACTGACTCCCACGCACCATGCAGAGCTGTCGATTTCGTTACTGATGGACATTCTAATGCCAACTTTAGTATTCTGACGTTATAGACATGAAACAGAGACTGAGGTCACCACGTGAGCTGGGTATGATGGGCCTCAGAATCTGAACCCTTGTGACGATGATCAATAGAGATGAGGAATAATACTAAGACGATGCTGTGAAGTTCCATTCTGGCCTGAGGCACCAAATTATTATGGGTCTGTACCAGCCACCGTCGCAAAGTGGTTAGCGTCGCGGACTCCCGGCTGGGAGATCGTCGTGGATTCTATTCCCATCAGAGCCATGTGGGATTTTCTCTGCCCAGACCGGCTCCTACCCATAGCTGAGTTTGCCACGGGCTCTATTGGGAAGACTGGGGCCACAATAATGGATTCCGACATCAACAGGGCTGAAAGGTAGAGACTCCAGGACATCTGAGCAACATTCTCAGTGACTTATCCACTAGGTGGATACACCTCGACCGTGTGATCCCAGTCTTCCCATAAACTGTCGAGCACATGGTACGTTCTACAACTCCAGAACGGAACCGACTGGAGCGGAGTTCTACACACAGGCATATGTTCAGATTCGCACCCACTATCTCCTAACCCGCTCCCACGACAATAACCACTGCACTACGGTGTCTGAGAAACATCTGCCAAGCTGTGTGAGACGACTCACTTCTGTTTCTGTTTGAAAGAGCTCGTCCCGCATTTCCGTGGAGCTTGAGTCCTCCACGACGCTCAGTTCGTCGCGGTCAGACACCGTCATCCGGGAGAAACAACTGCCAATGAAAAAACGTGTTAGAAACCGCAATTTTTAAAAAATTTCTATATATATATCTCAGGGAATTTTGAGAACAATTCTTTGTGAGTCCACCAAAAACAAGGACAAACATGTTACAAGGCAAAACACGACGCGTTTCGACCTCTTCGTTCTTCTTTTTTCATTGTCCTGAACGTTGTTTCTCTTGCCTGAAGAAGACCTAAGAGGTCGAAAACGCGTCGTGTTTTGTCTTGTTACTTGTTTGTCCTAGTTTTGGCAGACTCACTAAAAATTTTTTTTTTAATTTGATTTAATTTCCGTCTGCAGTCACCTCACTTTGAAACTGAATTCATCTCAATGGTTATTATTGTCTGTTAATTAAAGACGAATTAGCTACACATGCATTCACACAGAAACTGAAAACAAAATGAAGAGAAGGATCGAGGAAGACATCGTAAGTTAACATCATCAGCAACAGAAATATAATGTTTCGTGAGAGACGACCTCAGCACTTTCATGTACTGACATACTGGA
>JADBJO010000985.1:461660-466660 GCA_016801955.1 Conus betulinus | reverse complement strand
CGTGTGTGCATGTGTGTGTGTGTGTGTGTGTGTGTGTGTGTGTGTGTGTGTGTGTGTGTGTGTGTTTGCGCGCGCGCGCGTGTGTGTGTGTGTGCGTGCGAGAGAGACAGACAGACAGACAGACAGACAGTGTGAGACAAAAAGAGAGAGAAAGACAGAGACAGAGACAGAAACAGAGCGACAGAGAGAGACAAAAAGAGAAAGTGAGAGACAGAGAGAGAGACAGAGACAGACAAACAGACACAGCCACACAGCGACAGAAAGGAAGTGGGAAGGAAGAAATCCGCGCAGAGAAAAACATACACAGAAAAACAGACACGGTCACAAAAAGAAAAAAAAGATTTTAAAACGGTCAGATCACAGAGAGAGAGAGAGAGAGAGACAGAGAGAGAGACACAGAGACACACAGAGAGAGAGAGAGAGAGAGGCGGACAGACAGACAGACAGACAGACAGACAGACGAACGGACGGACGGACAGTGACCTTTGCAGCATGATGAGCAGCTGGAACCAGGCCAAAAAGACGGCGATGGCGCCCACCTCCCACTGCCAGTGGAAGGAGAAATCCATGAGGAACGGGCCGGAGAACAGCAGCGAAGTCAGGTACAGCAACCACTCGTTCAGGTTCTGCGCGTCCCCGAAGTACCGCAGGCCCTGACAAGCCACAGGGTAACCCCCACCCCCCACCCCCCCCCCACCCCAGCATTAGCAGCACTGAACAACTTGCAGGCGCCATACATGATCTTCGTTCTAATTCTAATATCGTCAACGTGAAAGTACTGTCTGCGACTCTACAAAAAGGTCATCCTAAAAGCCAACTTGAAATGTATGAGAATTTAATCACGGTCTTTTACCACGAGTCATCCTGTACCAACACTGTCGAACTTGAAGCACTGTAACTTTTTTTTTTTTTTTTTTTTTTGGGGGGGGGGGGGGGGGTATGGGGGAGGGGGAGGGTTCCAACCTCCCATTCCCCCCCCCCCCCCCTCATCTTTTTCCTTTATTTTATTATTTTCTTTTAGTTTTGAGTGGGGCCTCTATCCTCTTATTTTTCTCCAAATTTTTGTTTTTGTTTTTTTCCCCCATCCTTTGTTAAAAAAAAGACACTCGCTCACTTGCATGATCTGTATGTTTCACTATCGATGGACATTCTTGCTGATTTTAATATTTCAACGTGTGGTAAAGCACTGCAGCTGACTACAGGTGACCACACCCGATGTTATCAGAACTAAAAGCACTGTCTGTGAGCACACGTCATTCAAATCCGATACTATCATAATCAAAACGCAGTCATTGCCATATGTCAGCCTAAGTCTTACATTATCGTATCTAAAGCAGTGTCTTTATCACTGGCCATCCAAAACAAACATTAACAGAACTCAAACTCTGTGTGTACTACAGGCCATCCCAAACATGAATTCAACAGAATGAAAGCACCGTCTTTAGTACAGGTCATCCTAAACACAACAGTAACAGAATTGAAGCTCTGTGTTTAATCACTGGTCATTCAAAAGCCAATGTTAACAGAAATAAGGTTTTGTCTTTGACCTCAGCTAATCTCAAGCCAAACGTTATAAGAACGAAAGCACTATTTGTGATCACAATTAATCTCAAACCCATCGTTAACAGAACTAAAGTTCTGTCTTTAACTACAGGACATCTTGAACCCAACATTATCAGACAGAATACACGATCTATACTATATGTCATCCTCTACCCAACACCATCAGACAGAAACCCATGTCCTTACCATTTGACATCCTAAACCCAACGCTATCAAAACTAAAGTTCTATCTTTACCATATGTCAGCCTAAATCCAACACTATCAGAACTAAAACGCTGTCTTTATCACATGGCAGCCTAAGCCCAACATTACTAGAACTAAAGTACTGTCTTTACCATATATCAGCTAAACCCAGTATTATCAGAACTAAAACGCAGTCTTTACTATATATCAGCTAAACCCAATACCATCAGAACCAACGCACAGTCTTTACCATTAAGTCAGCCTAAACCCAATATTATCAGAACCAAACAGTCTTTACCATTAAGTCAGCCTAAACCCAATATCATCAGAACCAAAGCACAGTCTTTACCATTAAGTCAGCCTAAACCCAATATTATCAGAACCAAAGCACAGTCTTTACCATTAAGTCAGCCTAAACCAATATTATCAGAACCAAAGCACAGTCTTTACCATTAAGTCAACCTAAACCCAATACCATCAGAACCAAAGCACAGTCTTTACCCTTAAGTCAGCCTAAACCCAATATCATCAGAATCAAAGCACAGTCTTAACGTTAAGTCAGCCTAAACCCAATATCATCAGAACCAAAGCACAGTCTTTACCATTAAGTCAGCCTAAACCCAATATTATCAGAACCAAAGCACAGTCTTTACCATTAAGGCAGCCTAAACCCAATATTATCAGAACCAAAGCACAGTCTTTACTATTAAGACAGCCTAAACCCAATATTTTCAGAACCAAAGCACAGTCTTTACCATTAAGTTAGCCTAAACCCAATATCATCAGAAACTAAAGCACTGTCTTTACCATTAAGTCAGCCTAAACCCAATACCATCAGAAACTAAAGCACTGTCTCTGACAACAGGTCATCCTAAACCCAACGCTGTCAGAATGAAGACTGAATCTGACCACAGGTCGTCCTACAGCCAAAAGAATCAGAACGAAAACGCTATCAAAAAAACTAAACGAAGTTAAAACATGAAAAGAAATCTGCCACTCCAATGACAAAATAGCACGACCCCCACCCCCACCCCCACCCCATTTCTCCCTTATTTTTTTTCTTCTTTTTTTTTGAAAGAGCAAAGCCTGCTGATCGCTTATTTTCATAGATAACGACGATGTACGTCGTCCTTTGTGATTAATCCCATTATCATATACATATAGAAAGATAATGTTTACAGCCTAGCCGACCACAAAGGGTCACACCAGTGCTGCCACCGCGTTGAGGTCAACTCTAAAAGTCAACACATCATTATAGAGAACTCAGTTATCATGATTACAATCACAGATAGCGAGAGGAGTCCAGAAGACTCAGCTCTTCACCTGGGTGATCATCTGCAGGACCTCTTTGATCATGCTGAGGACACTGAAGGTCACCACGATCCAGATACAAATCTTGGGCAGCGTGGTCATCTGTCGGACAGCAACAAGTGCATGTACAATATTGGACGTTTCAACAGTTCGTAATCCCAGTATTTTCCCTCTTGGAGATAACAATTAGCATTCACTAAGTTTCAAAGTGTGGTGACTGCTAGCGGAAATTCAAACAAAACCTGAGATGAAAATATTATTATCATTCCGCCAGACAAAAGGGACAAAACAAATTACAAACACAAAACACGACGCGTTTTGCCCTTATTGGTCTTCTTCAGGCAAGATAAACAACATTTAGGACAACGAAAACGAAGAACGAGCAATCACTTATCTCTTCAAATTTGGGCGCATAATGGACGTTCATTATTTTGCCTGGAGAAAACCAAACTGGTTGAAACGCGTCGTGTTTTGTCTTGTAATTGGTTTGTCCCTTTTGTCTGGCTGAATAACAAAAATCTTTGTATTTTAAATTGGTTTTCTGTTATCTCTATCATTGTGATTTTACAGAACTACTGTGCTACTATTGCCATAATGATCCTTTAATTTTTTTTTTCTTGATTCGCTTGACGTGAGTGAATATGGACAGACGTTCTACTGAAGACACATACTGTATACACGATACAAGACAACATAGTTAGGAAGAAAGAGTGAGTTAAACAGGAGGAAGAGGGAGGAGATGGGATGGGGGTAGGAAGGGGAGGGTAGACAGAAACAAAGGCAGCATGCGTGTGTGTGTGTGTGTGTGTGTGTGTGTGTGTGTGTGTGTGTGTGTGTGTGCATGCGTGCGTGCGTGCGCGTGTGATAACTAGATAGCTAGACAGAGAGAGAGGGAGGAGAGAGAGCGGGGGTGGGGGGGGGTGGGGGTGAGAACATGCGAGTGTGTGTGTGTGTGTGCGCGCATACGTGCGTGCGTGCGTGTGTGTGTGATAGCTAAGCAGCTAGTCAGAGAGAGAGGGAGAGACAGAGGTGTGTGTGTGTGTGTGTGTGTGTGTGTGTGTGTGTGTGTGTGTGTGTGTGTGTGCGTGCGTGCGTGCGTGCGTGCGTGCGTGCGTGCGTGCGTGCGTGTGTGTGTGTGTGTATGTGCGTGCTTGCGCGCGCGCGCGCTTGCGCCTCTGTTAGCGTGTATATGCGTGCGTGTATGTCTGTGTGCATATAGCTTTCAGAATTCTTGATTTCTTTTAAAGTTCTGTTCTATCGAGTCCCGAAATATCTCCCTTACTTCTTTCTCTCTTAAAAATCTCTCTCTCTTAATTTGACTTTTATTTTGTTTCCCCCTCCTTTTCTTTTTTTCTGTTTTTTTTTTTTTTTTTTTTTTTTTCTTCTTCTTGCTTTTACCAGCAAGTCTACCTCATCTCCCCTCATGCATACATGACCGGGAACCCAAGCCAGAACAGAGCTAACAGAAGCATCTGATGGAATATGTTCTCCCTCTCTCTCACCCCTCTCTCTCTCCCTCTCTCGCTCACCCTCTCTCTCTCTCTCTCTCTCTCTCTCTCTCTCTCACCCACTCTCCCTCCCACCGTCTCTCCCCCCCCCCCCACAATCCTCCAAAGCCCGTCCCTCTGTCTCCTGTCACTGTACCTCCTCGCTGTACTTCTTCCTGTTGCCCCATAGCATGGCCCTCGTGCTGTTGTCCACGTCGCCGCTGTCGTAGTGACGGAACGAGTCGTAGGTGACCACGAAGTAGGTCAAGGACGCCAGGTACAGGCCGAAGATGGCCAACACGAACATGTAGAACCATGAACCGTACGAAGTCCTGACCAACACATCATTTAACATAATCAATACAGTGACATGTTGTCCTGACCAACACATCATTTAGCACTAATCAATACAGTGACATGTCGTCCTGACCAACACATCATTTAGCACTAATCAA
>JADBJO010000985.1:451660-456660 GCA_016801955.1 Conus betulinus | reverse complement strand
ACCTCATAAAGACGTGTGTCATGTTTTGCACGACAAGACATAATGTGCCATCCTTCACCTAACCATGACATGTGTAATGTTTACACCATGAGACAAAATGGGCCATTCTTTACCTCACCATGACATGTCATGTTTACCACCATAAGACAGAATGTGCCATTCTTTACCTCACCATGATATGTGTAATGTTTTACACCATAAGACAGAAATTGGCCATCCTTTATCTCACCATGACATATATCATGTTTACACACATAAGACACAGAATGGGCCATCCTTTACTCTCTCCATATATGTGTAATGCTTTCACCATATAACAGAATGTACCATCCTTTACCTCACCATGATATGTGTAATGTTTACACCATATGGCAGAATGGGCCATCCTTTACCTCACCATGATACGTGTAATTTTTACACCACGAGACAGAAATGGGCCATCCTTATCTCACCATGATATGTGTAATGTTTACACCATACGACAGAAATGTGCCATCCTTAATCTCACCATGATATGTGTCATGTTTACACCATGAGACAGAAATGGGCCATCCTTTACCTCACTATCATATGCGTCATGTTTACACCATGAGACAGGATGTGCCATCCTTTACCTTACCGTGACAGGTGTAATGTTTACACCATAAGACAGAAGGGGCCATTCTTTACCTCACTATGGTATGTCATGTTTACACCATAAGACAGAATGGGCCACCCTTTACCCCACCATGATGTCTGTAATTTTTTACACCCATAAGACAAAATGGGCCATCCTTTACCTCACCCACGATATGTGTAATGTTTACACCATGAGACAGAAATGGGCCATCCTTTACCTCACCACGACGATATGTGTCATGTTTACACCATGAGACAGAAATGGGCCATCCTTTACCTCACCATGGTATGTGTAATGTCTACACCATTAGACAGAAATGGGTCATCCTTACCTCATACTCACAGCGACACGTGTGCGATCCTTACCTTACAGATGTCCGGCATGTGTTCGATGAGGCCAAGGAAGGGAGAGCCATAGGGACTTGAAGGAGTCATCAACACCTCCTCCCACCTGCATTCAACACACACACACACACACACGCACACAGCACACACACACACACACACACAAGCTGAGGCACAGGCACAAGTTTCAATGATTCCTCAGCTCATTTCCTTTTTTCTATGTGCATTTGTAGGTGCATACGGACGTGTGTGTGTGTGTGTGTGTGTGTGTGTGTGTGTGTGTGTGTGTGTGTGTGTGTGTGTGTGTGTGTGTGTGTGTGTGTGTGTGTGTGTGTGTGTGTGTGCGTGTGTGTGTGCGCGCGCACGCGTGCATGTATGCTTGCGTGCGTGCGTGCATGCAAGCGTGCGCGTGCGTGCGCGTGCGTGCGTGCGTGCGTGCGTGCGTGTGTGTGTGTGTGTGTGTGTGTGTGTGTGTGTGAGAGAGAGAGAGAGAGAGAGAGAGAGAGAGAGAGAGAGAGAGAGAGAGATGAGCATTTCTATCACCAACTGATTAGAATCAAACATATAAGATCATGTAGATTACTATTTTTTCATCTTTAATGCGATTTGATGAACATTTTCATCAATCAGTAACAAAAGCTGTCATCATTTAAGATCCTGCTAACGAACATGTTGACCGACAACAGATGAGAATGGAGATTAGGACCCTGGAGACAAATACTGTTCATCGATCACTGAAATACGGCTGCTACATTAGACTCTACAGATCAATGCCTTAATCACCCACAAAATGCCAGACTGAGAAAGCATCTTCCACTGTTGATTCCTGTACGTGAGGAAGCATCTTCCGCTGTTGATACCAGTACCTGAGGAAGTATCTTCCACTGTTGATTCCTGTACGTGAGGAAGCATCTTCCGCTGTTGATACCAGTACCTGAGGAAGTATATTCCACTGTTGATTCCTGTACGTGAGGAAGCATCTTCCGCTGTTGATACCAGTACCTGAGGAAGTATCTTCCACTGTTGATTCCTGTACGTGAGGAAGCATCTTCCGCTGTTGATACCAGTACCTGAGGAAGCATCTTCCACTGTTGATTCCTGTACGTGAGGAAGCATCTTCCGCTGTTGATACCAGTACCTGAGGAAGTATATTCCAGTTGATTCCTGTACGTGAGGAAGCATCTTCCGCTGTTGATACCAGTACCTGAGGAAGCATCTTCCACTGTTGATTCCTGTACGTGAGGAAGCATCTTCCGCTGTTGATACCAGTACCTGAGGAAGCATCTTCCACTGTTGATTCCTGTACGTGAGGAGCATCTTCCGCTGTTGATACCAGTACCTGAGGAAGCATCTTCCACTGTTGATTCCTGTACGTGAGGAAGCATCTTCCACTGTTGATACCAGTACCTGAGGAAGTATCTTCTGCTGTTGATACCAGTACCTGAGGAAGCATCTTCCACTGTTACTACCAGTACCTGAGGAAGCATCTTCCTATTTTTAACACCAGTACCTGAGGAAGCATCATCCACTTTTAACACCAGTACCTGAGGAAGCATCTTCCACTCTTGATATCAGTGCCTATAAAAGCATCTTCCACTTTTGACACCAGTACCTGAGGAAGCATCTTCCACTGTTGATACCAGTACCTGAGGAAGCATCTTCCACTGTTAACACCAGTACCTGAGGAAGCATCTTCCACTGTTGATACCAGTACCTGAGGAAGCATCTTCCACTGTTTGATACCAGTACCTGAGGAAGCATCTTCCATTGTCGATAGCAGAAACTTTGGAAGTATGTTCCAGTTCTGACACCCGTATCCGAGGAAGCATCTTCCACTGTTGATACCAGTACCTGAGGAAACATCTTCCACTTTTAACACCAGCACCTGAGGAAGCATCTTCCACTGTTGATACCAGTACCTGAGGAAGAAACTTCCACTGTTGATACCAGTACCTGAGGAAGCATCTTCCACTTTTCATACCAGTACCTGAGGAAAGCATCTTCCACTTTTAACACCAGTACCTGAGGAAGCATCTTCCACTGTTGATACCAGTGACTGAGGAAGCATCTTCCACTGTTGATTCCAGTACCTGAGGAAGCATCTTCCATTGTTGATACCAATACCTGAGGAAGCATCTTCCACGTTGTTGAACCTGAGGATGCATCTTCCGCTGTTGATACCAGTACCTGAGGAAGCATCTTCCACTGTTGATACCAGTATCTGAGGAAGCATCTTCCTCTGTTGATACCAGTATCTGAGGAAGCATCTTCCTCTGTTGATACCAGTACCTGAGGAAGCATCTTCCTCTGTTGATTCCAGTACCTGAGGAAGCATCTTCCATTGTTGATACCAATACCTGAGGAAGCATCTTCCACTGTTGATACCTGAGGAAGCATCTTCCACTGTTGATACCAGTACCTGAGGAAGCATCTTCCGCTGTTGATACCAGTATCTGAGGAAGCATCTCCTCTGTTGATACCAGTACCTGAAGAAGCATCTTCCACTTCTGACACCAGTATTACTGACCTACACACTCCATCCACCCCACTCTGGTCAACTGACCTGTCGTGCTTGACCACTGCCATGGCCACTTCGCCCAGCTTGAGCTCGATGACGTAGTCGAAGAAGGTCTTGTGGGCGCTGTCCCCCTCCACGGCGGCTCCCGTGGTCAGCAGCAGGGACACGGCCCTCACCTGGCCCTGCTTGGCCGCCACGTGCAGGGCCGTCTCCTGTGAGGGGCCAAGAGGCGACAGGATCAGCGCAGCCTCACGTTTCTACCCATGGCCAGAAATGTATAATACTCGGCGAATCGGTCAACCCCGATATGTGTGTGAATGAGTAGGGTAAAACTGCTTATAGCCCAGCGACCGCAAAGGGCCATATCAGGGCTGGTTTGAACGAATATGAATACGAGAGACAGAGATGAACAAAAAGCTGGGATGTTCGTGGGGCTCAGTGGTGGTAGATCACTAACTTCGCAGAGTGGTGTTGCAAGTTTAAATCCTGTTGGTGTCCAGCATGAAAATGGCCGATTTCGCAAGTCATCTGAACAAAGGTGTCGTTTCTGGTGGTATATGTTTAGTTTGAGATCCTTTCAGCAGCCCCCCCCCCCCCCCCCCCCCCCCCTCCTGGTATGGTTATCACAGTCTGCCGTATTATCACTGGTGAACGTGGACACATAACCTGGACGTAGCTAACTAAAGATAAGACCTGCAAACTTCAGTCTGGCAATGACTTCAGGACGGGGACCAACGGGGGAATGTGGAACTCGCCATCTTCGTCAGATCACAAAAAAAAGAAAGACAAAGAAAAAAAAAAAAGAAAGCTTCAAACAACCCAGTCTCTTCCTCAGCTCTTTCGTTGATGATCCCCTAGATCTTTGATGCAAACGAGATAAATAGTGTTCAGAGGAACTGGAAAAGAACGTGTGTGTTATCTACACTGTTATCACACCCTTCCCCTCTTCCAGTATGACCTGGTTGCAAAGTGAGGCAACTGCAGGCGGAATTCTTGCCTGAAGAAGACCTAAGAGGTCGAAACGCGTCGTATTTTTTGTCTTGTGATTCGTTTTTCGGCGGAGCCTTATAGACGATGTTTAGAATCTCTTCCAGTATGTTATTAAAGAATAATGTCTTCTGACTGGTTAAAGAGTTTTCGTGGTATTCTCAAGACAGAAGGAGTGTGTGTGTGTGTGTGTGTGTGTGTGGGGTGGTGGTGGGGGGGGGGGGGGTACCAGAATATAGTGGTAGAGGAGGCTTTTTGTCGTCGTAGTTGTAGTCGATCATAGTCGTTGTCATCATGAAGATCTTCCAAATTATTATCAAAATCGGTGATAATCGTTCCGATGTGGGTTGTCCGTCATTAATCATCACAGGAAATATCAACACTGTCATAACATTCTGTTCGTCCGTCTCTCACGTACACTCATGCGTGCGTGCGCGTACATATACATATACAAACACACACACACACACACACGTACACACGTGTGCGTGTACATACACACATACACACACAAACATACACGTACATAGAC
>JADBJO010000985.1:439160-444160 GCA_016801955.1 Conus betulinus | reverse complement strand
AAAAAAAGTCTATATCCTGAAAACTGTGTCACATTCTTACAAAAAGTCTGCATCCTGAAAACTATGCCATATTCCTTTAAAAAAAAAAAAAAGGCTACGTTCTGAAAACTATGTAACATTCTTTCAAAAAAAAAATTCTACGTCCTGAAAACTATGTCACATTCTTAAAAAGAAATACTACATCCTGAAAATTATGTCACATTCTTACAAAAAAAGTCTGCATCCTGAAAACTATGTCATATTCTTACCCCCCCCCCCCCCCCCCCCAAAAAAAAAGTCTGCATCCCGAAAAACCATGTCACATTCTGAAAAAAAAAAAAAGTCTACATCCTGAAAACTATGTCACATTCTTACACACAAAAAAAATACATCTTGAAAACTATGTCACATTCTAAAAAAAAGTCTACCTCCTGAAAACTATGTCACGTTCTTAAAAAAAAAAAAAAAAGGCTACATCCTGAAAACTACGTCACATTCTTTATACCAAAAAGTCTACTTCCTACTTTCTATCCCCTTCCCCTCCAAAACACACTCCCTTCCATCCTCCCCTCACCTTTTTATCCCTATTCATTTGGAATTCTTGCGTGTGAACATAAACAAGACGTTTAATAAAGGTAATGTAAACGGCGCCATAAATATACGTCGGAAGAAAATCCAAGTCAAATACCAACAGAAAAATGGAAGGAAGAAGAAGGAAAAGCTTTTGGATGGGATGGGGGGGGGGGGGGGGGGTATGAAGCTTACCTATGATCAGAACAGCTAAAATGGGAGGGGATGGGTAGGAGGAGGAGGAGGAAAGAAGGTCAGGGAGGTAGGGAACGGTAAGAGGGGGCAGGCAGGAGGGGAGGGGTGGGGTAGGGGGTTGGGGGGGGGGGGGAGGAGCCATCATCGCCGAAGCCCAGGTTGCCTACTACTTTCAACCAAGAGAAGAAAAACTCAAATCAGACGAAACCGATGATTAAATCCACAGGGCAGGTTTCAATGGTTCTCTGTGTTGTGGATGGAGTGTGGTGATAGTACACATCCACGTCACCTATTTTTTCATTTAAGTAGTCACCTACCCTATTCCCGTCCCCCCCCCCCCCCCCCCCCCCCCCCCCCCCCGCGCGCTTTAAATTTTCATTTATTTTCTTTACATCAGACCTGTTTACCCCAAATTCGAGTACCTGTAGTATCTCAGACCAAAACCTGTAATTTGGGAACACACACACACACACACACACACACACACACACACACACACACACACACACACACAAACCGTAAAATCTTCATAATCGCAATACTTTCGCAACTTTTGAAGATATGGAACAGCCGGCCGTTGGCACATAAGACCGCTACGTCGCCATCTTTGACAAGGTAAGAGACGCAAGGCACGCTGGGAAATGTCTTCTTACTGCTTTTGACCGAAACGGTAGCAGACGGAACTTCGCATTCAACACTTTTCTTTCTTTGATTGTTTCCCCTGTGTGTGTGTGTGTGTGTGTGTGTGTGTGTGTGTGTGTGTGTGTGTGTGTGTGTGTGTGTGTGTGTGGGGGGGGGGGGGGGGGGGGGCGTAATTCCCGTAATTTCGATTGTTTTTCCGTAAGAATTACGGCAAAATCGTAAGGGTAAACAAGACTGTTACATTCATCTTTAGAAAGCCATTTCATAGTAGAAATACAACTTCTCTACCAACCTCGTCTCCCCATCGCCTTGTCCTTTCTCTTCTTCATCGATGATTTTTCTTTTTTTTCTTTCTTTTTCTTTCTTTCTTCTTTTTTCCTATCTATCTATCTATCTGTCTATCTATTCTCTATCTATCTATCTAGCTATCTAGCTCTCTATCTATCTAGCTATCATCTCATCTCATCTCATCTCTCATCTCATCTCATCTATCTATCTGCTGATAATTGCCAACGCACCACGTATCAAGATAACTAAGACAAAAGTGACGCGTACAAAAAAAAACAACTTTTGTGCGAAAACATGAGCTATACAAGCATCTGTGTGCCAAATAACAACAAAAAAGAAAAATCGTGCAAAAAAAAAAAAAAAAAAAAACAAGCGCAAAGAAAAAAATGTGAAGACATGAACTAAAAGGAAAAAGAAGAAGATGTGAAATGAAAAGAAAAGAAAAATATAACATGATAAAAGAAAAAGAAAAATACAATACGAAAAGAAAAAAACGAAGATATAAAATGGAGAGAAAAAGAAAGAGAAAGGACCCGAAATGAAAAAATAAATATAAATAAATGACAAAAAGAAGACATGAAATGAACAGAAAATGACAATGAAATGAACAAAAAAAAAGAAGGTATGAAATGAACAGAAAAAGAAGACATGAAATGAACGGACAAGAAGAAGACATGAAATGAACGGGAAAAAGAAGACATGAAATGAAGACATGAAATGAACGGGGAAAAGAAGACATGAAATGAACGGAAAAGAAGACATGAAATGAACGGGAAAAGAAATGAAATGAAATGAAAGGAAAAGAAAGAAGACATGAAAACAGAACAGAAAAAGAATGAAAAATGAAAGGGGAAAAGAAAGACATGAAATGAACAGAAAAAAGAAAGACATGAAATGAACGGGAAAAGAAGACATGAAATGAACGGAAAAAAAGAGACATGAAATGAAAGGGGGGGAAAAAAAAGATAAAATGAACAGAAAAAAGACTTAATGAAATGAACAAAAAAAAAAAGACATAAAATGAAAATGAGAAAAAATGAAGACAATGAAATGAAAGAAAAAAAGAAGACGTAAAATGAACAGAAAAAGAATTACATGAAATATAACAAAACTGACTTAATGAAATGAACAGAAAAGAAGAAGACATGAAATGAACAGAAACTGACATAAACAGAAAAAAAAAGAAGACATGAAATGAACAGAAAAACTGAAATGACATAAATGAAGAAGGAAGAGTAAACAGAGAAAAAAGAAGACATGAAATGAACAGAAAAAAACTGACAATAAAGATTAAGAAGACATGAAATGAACAGAAAAAGTGACATAAAATAGATTAAGAAGAAATGAAATGAACAGAAACCCCCATAAACCAGATTAAGAAGACATGAAATGAACAGAAACTGATAATGAAAGAAATGAACAGAAAAAGAAGACATGAAATGAACAGAAAATGACATAATGCATTAGCATAATAGCACTACAAGAAAGTGATTGGCAAGAAACTTGAGTTGGAGCAGAATGCAAACTGGGCGATGGAAAGTTTTACCTGTTGGGTGTTGACTGGTGCACCGGCCCGTAGACACACTTCTACGGCCTGCTCACACACACACACACACACACACACACACACACACACACACACACACACACACACACACACACACACACACAAAGCAGACATAAAACATAAGTACTATAAAATGTAAAAGCTAGTGATACTATTTAATTCAATAAAAGGGCGACTAGGGCAAAGAGATCAACCGCCGCATTTCACACACACACACACACACACACACACACACACACACACACACACACACACACACACACAGGCAGGCAGGCAGCAGGCAGGCAGACAGACAGACAGACAGACACAGACGGAGCGACACAGAGAGAGGCAGACAAGGAGAGAGAGAGAGAGAGAGAGAGAGAGAGAGAGACAGAGAGAGAGAGAGAGAGACAGAGTGGGACAGACAGACACAGACAGACAGATAGACAGACAGACAGACAGAAAGACAGAGCGAGTGTAAAAGGAATCGCATTAGCACTAGTGAAAGAAGGAACAATTCCAATGAACAACAGAGAGATAAAGAGACCGTAAATGAACAAACAAACAGGCAGACAGACAGACAGACAGACAAGCCAGACAGACAAATATAATCAGAGAGACAGAAACAGTGATTGGGAGAGGGGGGGGGGGGGGGGGGCTCTCACCTTGAAACAAAACAGGCAGACAGACAGACAGAAGACAGACAATCCAGACAGACAAATATAATCAGACAGACAGACAGAAACAGTGATTGGGAGAGGGGGATGGGGGTGGGGGGGGGGGGCTCTCACCTTGATGTTCCCCCCGATCACAGCGGCATGCAGCGGCATGTTGTTCTCCTTGTCCGTGAAGGACAGCAGCTGGGCGCGTTCATACCCGTTCTCTCCATACCTGACAGTACCACCCAGACTGTCACGTACAGGACAACAATGCCGCCCTACCCTTTCTCGAGAGACGTGATAAAACCACATAGCTGTAACGTATATAGGACAACAACGCCGCCATTTCCTTTCTTCAGACCAGACAATACCACATAACTGTCACGTATAGGACAACAACGCCGCCGTATCCTTTCTTCAGACCAAACTGTCACGTATAGGGCAAAAAACGCCGCCACATCCCTTCTTCAGATCAGACAATACCGCATAACTGTCACGTATAGGACAAAAACGCCGCCATATCCTTTCTTCAGACCAAACTGTAACATATAGGACAACAATGCCGCCATATCCTTTCTTCAGACCAAACTGTTCCGTATAGGAGAATGCCGCCATATCATTTCTTCAGATCTGACAATACCACGTAACTGTCACGTACAGAACACAATGCCGCCATATCCTTTTTTTTTTTTAGTTAGACCTGACAATACCACGTAACTGTCACGTACAGAACAACAATGCCGCCATATCCTTTTTTTTCTTTTTTTTTTATAGACCTGACAATACCACGTAACTGTCACGTATGGGAGAACAAAGCCGCCATAGCTAAGAACTAGACCACGTTACCCCGCCTTTAACTATGTGGTGGGCCAGAGAAAAGCATTGAAAATGAGGTAGCGAAAACAATACAACGCAGTTTATACATACACTCAGAGAAGAGCACTGAAAATGAGGTAGCGAAAACAATACAACGCAGTTTGCACATACACTCACACATATGCGCGCGCGTACACACGCACGCACGCACGCAAATACACACACACACACACACACACACACACACACACACACACGCACGACGCACGCACGCACACACACACACACACACACACACACAC
>JADBJO010000985.1:426660-429160 GCA_016801955.1 Conus betulinus | reverse complement strand
CAGTTTCGAACCCTTGGATCCCCCCACACTCACGCCATTTCCTCTCACTCCGTTTATTGCTCCAATCAATTGCATCAACAAGCAGAAAAACAAACAAACAAACAAACAAACAAACGGGAAAACACACCACCACGACCAAAAAAAAAAGCAGGCCCGTACCATTCACGTTCTTTAACTATTCCGGAGGAAAAAACAACAACAGTAAAGAATGCGCAAAAGTAGAATGAGACGGGTACCATCCATACACAAAATGACTTCTGGAAATACACCACCCCACACAGACAGAACATGACCAACAGCCCAACTGGAGATCAGTACAGTCTGGCTGATGAATACTAAACTTCCCACGCGACAAGCACGAGTTGGAGGGACGGTGTGTGTGTGTGTGTGTGTGTGTGTGTGTGTGTGTGTGTGTGTGTGTGTGTGTGTGTGTGTGTGTGTTGGGGGGGGGGAGGGAGGGGACACAGTATACGCGCACACACATTATGGTATTGATTCCATCCATTCCGTTTCAGCATGGGAGGTGGGAAGACACGGGGATGGGGGGTGGGGGGTGGGGGGGGGGGGGGGGGGGGGGGGGGCGGGCGATTGCGGTTTGGAGCGGAACAGTAAACCTGTGTTTTCTGTTTTAATAGAGATACGTAGAAATGTTTGACTTTCATTGCTTCTTTTTTCTTATTTTTTTTTTTTTGGGGGTGGGGGGGGGAGGGGGGGGGGGGGGGAGGGGGGATCCATTTTGATTGTTTCACTAAGTTTACATATTTCTCTGGTCTCATCCTCCTCACCTCCCTCTCGAATATCCATCTCCGTCGTCCCACCTCCCTTCCCCTCCTGACCTTCTCTCTCTCTCTCTCTCTCTCTCTCTCTCTCTCTGTCTCTCTCTCTTCTCTCAACTGATGCTACTGAAATGATGAAATTTGTTTGTTTTTTGTTGTCCTGCTATTGATGATTTGAGACACAGTTTAATCCATCCAAAATATTGAATAACTATCCCAGTGACTTCAGATGAACATTACTTTTAACATCACAACCGTTGAAAAAAAAAAAAAAATGTATCTTTATAAAGCCTTTAAGAAAGGACAAATGGTTATGTCTTGAGCTGCCAATTTTACTTGTCCTTGAGTCAATGCAGTGCAAGATACCATATAGGTGTATACAGGTGTAATATTTTCGTTTCAGTTTTCTCTTTGTTTCCTTGGTGAGACGCTCCCGGCTTGCCTTTTGAATTGACTTGGCTTTTAAGCAGATAATGGACTGACAGTATCATCTGAATTTGCCTTATTAAGTCTACATCAATGTTCACACTCCTTTAATCAAATGGGGCTTTGGCCTTTCTGAATACAATTCTGTTCTGTTCTGTTCTGTTATTTTCTGTTCTCTCTCTCTCTCTCTCTCTCTCTCTCTCTCTCTCCTCTCTCTCTCTCTCTCTCTCTCTCTCTCTCTGATTCACCAACAGCCCCATCCATTCCGACGCCTCTCCCCGAAAAAAAAAAAAACAAAAAAAAAAAGAACGCAGCAGTTACAGCACAGGAAGCTTTGTAAACAATAAAAAAAGCCAACCGGCTTGCTGCGCTCACTGACCGTATCGCAACACGACTGTTCAACACACCGTCCTGTAGTACCTTGATTACCTCCCCTCGCAGCTCTCCATGCACGGCTATTTTGATCTCTCCCCGTTCTGTTTGCACTGTCTGGTTTCCGGCTGTGGCTCACAAATGAATGGAACTGTTGTCATGCCATTCTCATTTGCAGCCACCACCACCCCCCCCCCACCCCCACCTCCTCTTACTCCACTCCGCCCACCACCACCATCTGCCCATCTCTCCACCCCCTCCTCCTCCCCCCCCCCCCCCCCCTCTTCCACCTTCCACCTTTCTTTCTTCATTCTTCCATAAAAAAACTTTGTTCAGAGTTGTCCCATCTGATGTAATCTTTGAATTCCTGAAAGACATCAACATTTTTCATCTGATCTAAGATTTCACTTTTAAACGAAATTTCCGGTGTATTTTAAAGGGTTGTGTGATTGAGCTTTTTTTTTTTTTTTTTTTTAATTTCTTTCAATGACATGTGAGTTGACTTCAACGCGGTGACAGCCCTGGTATGGCTCTTTGCGGTCAGCTGGGCTATAAGCAACGTTGCCTTGCCCTACCTTCATTGCAGCAGCATTGGCAACTACTGCGTTAGCAAGTAAACAGGGTTGGTGGTGTTGTGGCTTTGCAGTAAGTGTATTTCGTATATATCTAAATCTTCGTAAAGAACGGAAAACCAGTGCGTTCTTGCAACAGTAAAATACACAAAAGTCTCACTGTGTAAAACGTCCACGGCTGTCGACATACAACACGGGTAATTGATCGAAATGGCGTTTTCTGCAACAGTAGGTATACTCATGCTCGAGTTTCATTTCAACTGACAAGAATCCATGTGCACCATCACTAGTTTCTCATCTGGCCGCGGACCGGTCATGTAATCGATGTACACAGAAAAAAAAACCGTGCTTATT
>JADBJO010000985.1:419160-421660 GCA_016801955.1 Conus betulinus | reverse complement strand
CAAATCCAGCTTGGCAAAGGGCCCCAACATTCCCAAAGCATGCGTCGATAGGAAGAATACAGTGTCCTTACTAGTCCGTTTCTCTTTGTATGATTGTGAGTTTGATTTTAAAAGGAATTTTGAAGTAAATCCGCCAGATGAAAAGGACAAAAACAGATTACATGACAAATTTGTGTCACCGCTTCACCATTACATAGCAAAGGACAGCGGCACTGCTGCCAGCTGATATCCAGCTTTACTGAAAAGCAAGTGCTGATCATACACGTATTCTTTTATGTGAAAACAGGCATATCAATAATAAAACTGTTTTCAAAACTGCAAATAACTCAGCTGTAAAAACTGAACTTTCTTTCGTATCATTGAACTTTCGTTTCATATTAATAGTGGATGGCATCACAAAAGCAGCACCAACATCAGAAAAATCTAAAAGGTTCCTCCCACCTCACATATTTGACTTTAATCAGCTCCTTTCAACATCTGTAAGGCTGATGTTAGGAGGAACAGGTTTGATAACTCCCTCTGTGAAACTGAAAGTTATCCTACTTGTTTATTGTTCCCTCTGTGAAGTCACTGGGGAAAGGAACATTTGATTATAACGCCTTCCAATCTGGATGACTTGAAAAGGCCGTTCTGTTGTTTGGCAGATGTACAGTCGGTTAATGATCACACATGCCAGACAATGGCTGTTCTTGACCCAGAAACTGAGAAAAGGTAACTCTGCAAAGGAAAGATAGGCGTTATCTTTTTTCCCGATTTTTTCCCCCATAACCTACTGCACCACAAAGGAATTAGGTTTTGCAGTAGTTGTGACATCAAACACTGCTCAGACGAAACAAAACAAAAATATGTCAAGAAAAGCGGACGTTTCAGAAACCGTCAACAGTTGTTGACCACCTCCTGTCAGCAAAGTCCAACCACTTCATACAGAATCAGGAAGCAGAAGAGGGAGACAACCGGCGTACTGGAAAACTACAGCGGCTGATGGGGTGATTTCCCTTGAAGACCGCCGATACAACTGGGACATATGTTGCCAAGTAACGGGACGCCATCCCCACGATTTCTGGATGGACTGTGCACACGCGCATACACATATATTCGTTTGCGCCGTGTTTGATAAAAAGCAAATCACAGCATGGAGAAATGCACATGAACTGTCTGATCAAATGTGGCTCATTCAATATTCGGCAAGTCTGAACAACATCAAAACTAACGGAGTCAGACGATGGCTCCACTGGGGTTCGTGTCTGAGTGTACGAAGAAGAAGAAGAAGAAGAAGAAGAGGAGGAGGAGGAGGGGGGAGGGGGGAGGAGAGGAGGAGGAGGAAAGAAAAAGAAGAAGAAGAAGAAGAAGAAGAAGAAGAAGAAGAAGAAGAAGAGAAGTAGAAGACGGCTCAAGTCGAAGAAGACGGCTTCGACTAAGAGACAAACTAAAAGATTTACAGCTTTTAGAGGAATCGTCTCAAAGGAGTGTCCAAAAGCGTCGGTCACATCGGCGAAGGACCGTGAAAATCAGGTTGGTCAAAAGATTATAGAGGGGGAACACTTCCACGGTTACAAGACGGTTAGGAAAATAATTCAAGAACCGTGAAAATCAGGTTGGTAAAAAGATTATAGAGGGAACACTTCCACGGTTACAAGGCGGTTAGGAAATTAATTCAAAGCTCACGACAAGCAGAACTTTCTCCTGTTGACAGGATGGATGGATGTATAAACGGAAGAGTCCACTACGGCTTACTGGCCATATTACTGACGTGTGATATGACATGTGATACACACATGCATACACGCATGCACACACACACACACACACACACACACACACACACACACACACACACACACACACACATGCATGCATGCATAATACGAACGAATATACACACACCAGAAATATGGGCCCATTTTCAGCAAAGGAAGTTGTGTGTTTCCGCAAACACGAAAAAACTCCACTCCTCCTTCCCTCCCCTTTCCTGATTTAAGCAAAGATATTTAATGTTAACCACCTGAGCGTTTGAGAGTCTTGAGTACACGTGTTTATCTATTCGAACAGGCTTAATGTTATTACAAATTTGAATATGTTTCCGAGCCCGTCCTATGACATCGTTTCAAACGGAAACGTCAAAAAAGTTCCCTATGGCATGGGAGCTTTCATGTGTCCATGAATATGTTCCCTAAGAAAAAAACGCATTGCACTGAAAGCTATATCTGGCTCCGAAGGAAATTGGAGGTTGCTAGTAAGCCATCCACAAAAACAGACTGAACCAAACTGCAGCGTTTCTAAAAAAGAAGCCAATGTACATGTAAACACAAGGTGCAGAGTAACGCTTGTTTTATACCCCATGCAAAAGAGAACATTGAATGATCGACAAAATACGTCTTCCTCAGACGTCTCAAATGCTAGACGTAAATAAAACTACACAAAACAATACTAACCTGATAGCTGTCAGCAGAAGTGTCCAAAAAGTTCAGATATGTCCTCTCTCTCTCTCTCTCTCTCTCTC
>JADBJO010000985.1:399160-401660 GCA_016801955.1 Conus betulinus | reverse complement strand
TTGGCTGGCTGCCTCGTTTATAGAGCTAGAATTAGCAGTTAAATGTAGCAATCTTGAATCACGCTGGTGCTCAGTTTAAGAAAAACAAACAAAACAGAAACTGTTCACGCCGGCTGAGTGTTATCATTCTGGAGGTCCGAGGCAGCGCTGGGTGGGTCTCCTAGCTCTCCCCCCATTCTCCTGTGATAGTTAGCCCTCACAGCACTAAAGGTGGGTGTTGGCGCTTAACCTGAATGTAGTATCATTAACCTGCACGCTTAAAAGCTCCATGAAAGGCTACGCAGTTTAAGACAAAAAAGTGGAAAAGAAGGGGGAAAAAAAAGAAACACACACACACACACACACACACACACACACACACACATCGCGCACGCACGCACGTAAACCCGCGCACGCGCGAGCTCGGACATACATGTATGCACACACTTGTGCACACAGACACAGATAGACAGACAGGCAGGCAGGCATGCAGATAGATGAAGACAAAAGGCAGACAGAGACAGGCAGACAAATAGACAGAGACAGACAGACAGACAGACAGGCAGACAGAAAAAGTTGAAGTCGAGGCAAAACCACTTCCAAATACGATATAAACTGACAGGTTAGCAAGACGTAAGCACAGAAGAATCGTTCAACAAAGGTTGAAAAGCTTCCATTAAAAGGCGTGCGGATGAGAGAGAGAGGGGGGGGTAGTAGGAAGGAAGAAGGGGGGGGGGGGGGGGGGGGGGGCTGGGAGGGGAGACACACACACACACACACGCACACACACACACACACACACACACAGACACACACACAGAGACAGACAGAGACAGAGAGAGCGGAGGTTGGAAGGGAGGAAGGGAGAAGATGGAGAGAGAGAGAGAGAGAGAGAGAGAGAGAGAGAGAGAGAGAGAGAGAGAGAGAGAGAGAGAGAGAGACAGACAGACAGACAGAGAGACAAACAGACAGAGACAGAGAGACTTACAGAGACTCAAGACTCAAGATGATTTAATCACAGTAGGCCTCAGTCTATCATGAAGGGGAATGTGAACATTTAACTGGATGGATGAGGATATACAACAGATTCAGATTAAGACTAATGATGATATTAATTGTAATCATGTACACTTCAGTCAGTCACAACACCCTCTTAGTTTAAATCCTTTATATAGAAACAAAGAAAGCTTACGTACATCTTCGGATATAGTCGGTGACATCAACAGACTCAATTTAAATAGTGAGGGATGTCTATCACATTTGGGCTTAATTAACGTTTCACGTATATGTCTGAGTGCTGGGCAACAGAGAACAAAATGCACCTCATTTTCTTGGCTCTCAGTGCATAATGGACAACTGAAGTCATCAGACATAAACATTTTATATCGATATCGATGTACTGCCAGCTCAGAAATCCCCCGCCTGAATCTAGTGGTAATATATTTCAGATGCTTATCAACATCAAAATGTAAGTAAGGTTTTAAACAATGATCACTGCAAAACGTTCTACACAAGGGTGAATCTATCACTAGTTTGGATGTGACTAGGTTTGCCACCGACAGTCAATAAGCCTTTGTCGGAAGCAACATATAAAATGATGAACACTTTCGACACCTTGACTGGCCCAACAAAAACCAAATCCATATTTAAACAAGCATAAGCGAACATCTGTAGCCACTTTTTCTTACCTCTTGCATCCAGGTCATACAACATATATACGCTACGCTTTACGTGGAATCCTGTAACTCTCCATTTGGATCAACTTAAGCCAGTAACGAATACCCTGAACAGCAGCAGAATTTATATATAATGGGTATCGATTCGTTTCACCATAAATAAGATCATTCGGCGTTCGCCTGTCCACCCCTAAAATTTTGTTCAAAGCAAGTAAATGGACTGATTCACAGTGAATAACAGCATTATCTAGACCCCACAATTCAGAGCCATACTGCACAATTGGCTGTATCTGAGAATCTCAAACAGTTTCATGAACAAATTAAAAGAATTGTTATTTAACACATACAACACCTTTTCAGAAGATAAAAAAGAACACTTTTAGCTCTGCTTGCAAGGTCGTTGCATGCAGCGGTAAAACTCAAAGCGCGTGGAGAAGAATATTCCTAAGTATTTATACACATTTACTACAGGCAAGTCACACCATTATATAGCCATCTCTCTCTCATACTTAAATAGCCACCCTTCCTAAATACTATAATATTGCTGTTAATCATGTTAACTATAAGCTGAAGAGATGTTGCGGCACGCTGTAAACTATTCAATTGAGTCTGCAAACCTGTAACTGATTCAGCCATCAAAACGGCATCGTCGGCCAACAACAGAATAAACAATTCAAATGTATCTAACGAAAATCGAGCACCATGTCTTCCATTGTTGATTACTTCAACCGCTAGTTCATTAATGAAAAGAGAAAACAGAACAGGACCGCACGCATCTCCCTGTCTTAAACCAGATGTGCAGGCAATGTAATCTGTTGTCAGAGAACTACATCGGACTCTAGCTT
>JADBJO010000985.1:389160-394160 GCA_016801955.1 Conus betulinus | reverse complement strand
CTGTCAATTCTCACGTGAGTTCAGCGCGTGACACAAACCGAAAGTGAAGCGGCGACACTCACCCTCCAACATCGAAGTTTTGGAGCAAGTTTTCAAGAGACAATACCGCACCGTAATAGGATCATCAGTGTCTTTAGACATGTGCGAGAAGTGTGATGATGATAATGACGGCACGTTTTTTTTCCTACAGTGTTCCCCCACAACCTGCCTTTTTTGTCTACCCACCGGCCAATATAATAGTCAAGAACACCGGGCTTCCCCCGTCTGCTGACAAACAACGTGCGAGCTTATGTGAAGGGAAACAAAATATAAACTCGCCTCATCGCCACCCGAGCTTTGCCAGCCAGTGAAATTGTGTCACCGTCTTATAAAAGAAATTGTTCGGGCCTGGGGAAGGGATAAGGATGGGACAGTGAGGTAATGGGGGCGGAAGGGAAGAAGGAGGTCGGGGGGGGGGGGGGGGGGTCTTTGCTTATCGACCCTGATAACCAATCACTATAATGCACCTCACCCTCCTCCCCAAGGCCCCCTTGCCACACACACACACACACACGCGCGCGCGCGGGACACACACACACAACACACACACACACACACACACACACACACACACACACACACTTTCTCTCTCACACACTCTCTCTCATACTCTCTCTCTCTCTGTCACAGACACCTCTCTCTCACACACACACAAACACACACGCGCGCGCGCGCACGCGCACACACACACACACACACACACACACACACACACACACACACACACACACACACACACACACACACACACACACACACACACCCAACACACACACACACACACACACACACACACGACGTAAAAACTTGCCGTATCATGCGGGCTCGAGACTAGCAAAGAAAAACTGCTGTATCACGCGAGGTCACTGGCTCTTTAGCCCAAAATGACTGGTAGCGGCGATCCTCAAAGCAGCAAAATAGCAACGGCCTTTTGGCGTGACCGTCACGTTGGCATTCGTGCATGTCGTTTTCCTGTCACCAAAAAGCTGTCTCCCCTGATCGGAAACAGACCACTTTTCGGCAGCATGAACTAAACCAAACACCAACCACAGAACAAACGGATTCCTGTCGTCTCATTACATCACGTCCACCCCCACCGCCAATGCCCATCTTCCTCATGCACCCAACCCCACCCCTTTTCCTCCAAACCGCTTTCAAAGGTGCCTTGTTGGATCAGTGGTTAAATATATCCAGGTTCGTAGTTAGAGGTCGAGGGTTCGAATCCCTGCTGGCGTGCAAAAAAAAAAAAAAAAAAAAAAAAAATGCGTGTCAGTTCGCTGTCCATTTCAACATGTTGTCGTTCTGGTGGTATGCAGGTAGCGTTTAAGATAAGAATGTGACTAAACCTTCTCTCCTCGTTCTCTCTGACACCTCTCTCTCTGTCTGTCCGTTTGTCTATTTCTCTGTCTGCTTCTCTCTCTCTCTCTCTCTCTCTCTCTCTCTCTTTCTCTCTCTCTGTCCCCACCACGTCTCTCTCTCTCTCTGTCCCTCTTTGTCTTCCCCCTCGTCTCTCTCTGTCCGCCTGCCCCCTCCCCTCTCTCCCTCTCTTACCCCGTCTCTCGTTCCCCCCCCCCCCCTCTCTCTCTCTCTCTTACCCCGTCTTTCTCTCTCCCTCTTTCTCTTCTCTCTCTCTCTCTCTCTATCTCTGCCACACACACACACACACACACACACACACACACACACACACACACACACACACACACACACTTTGGTAACATTCTCAGTAATTCTGCACGCTGATTTCACAATGTCATGGTTCTGTCTACAGGTAAGACCAAACAAAAAAAAAAAAGCGAGGGAAAAAAAACCCACCCTCCTTCTGTGGCTTTCCACTCATGCTGCACACATGTACGGGTACCTGGTCAATAATTGCCTGTCCCTGCGCCATCGACCAATTGGTCACTGTGTAATACAATGCACACCACACACACACACACACACACACACACACACGCGCGCGCGCGCGCGCGTCATAGCCATGTCACCCAAGAGCCAGTTTGACCGAGGACAGCCGACACTAACCGAGAACTGTGACTATTGAAGACTGAATAATAAGACTGTGTTTTTCTTTTTCTTAGTCTGTGGCTGACTTCGACGAGAGAGAGAGAGAGAGAGAGAGAGAGAGAGAGAGAGAGAGAGAGAGAGAGAGAGAGAGCAAAGAGGGAGAGACCACCACCAGTTAGCTAAGAGAGAAAGAGAGAGAGAGCGAGAGAGAGCAGAGAGAGGAGAGAGAGAGGTGTAGAGATGTTCCTTCTCACCACCACCAGTTAGCTAAACACGATAAAGAGAGTGGGAGCGGAGGGGCAGGAGGAGGAGGCGGTGTATGATGTATTACTCATGACATTTATGTAGATGGCGTCATGTTTAGGATGTTTTTTTCTGCAAAGTTTCTGCGCGTATTATACCCCTAGTGTTCTTCCCAACGTTTTTTTTTTGGATGGCCTGCAGGCTAAAAGCTCTGAAAAGAAATCACTGATATTGGTTAAAATATGTTATTATTCATTAAGATATGAATTTTTTTTCTGCTGATAATAGTCATGATCATTATACTATTACTGCTGATAACAAAAAAAAAAACAAACAAACAAACAAACAAAACCACCACCGCCACAACAAATAATACTGTCTACTACTACTACTACTACTACTACTACTACTACTACTACTACTAATGATCAATGAAATCCAGTCACATAAATACCTTGTACATAAACTTTGCTGATTAATTACATTCGCATAGTCGGTAAGGGGGCAACCAAAAGAGCAACGACTTGCTAATATCAGTAGCAGTGCGTGCAGCAATGGCGTGGAATGAAGAAATCTGTTATTCGCTGAATTTTTAAAGTACACAAAAAAAAAACCCCTCAATACAATCATGTACAAATCAACGCTTGAAATATTAAGGCAGAAGCAAAGAAATGACTCTAGGTAGCCAACTGCACTGTGCAACAGGCTACATTTCATTCAATATGTGGATTTAAATCCTTACTGTACTAAACATTTATCAACCACCTAGTCTGGAAAGTGGGAACCATTTATCATAGTCTTCGATAGTGTCTTTAACTCTTAACATTCGATAAGAATATCCTGAATGGATGAACGTCCGCCACAAACACTGTTGATGTGTTTAAATATTTAGTTTTGATTGCATTACGTCTCATTTTGTTTACTAAAGTAGCAACATGTCTCGGATCTGAAAAGACGAACGAAAAGGCTCAGGTTGTGACCGATTTTTTTTTTTTTTTTTTTTTGTTATCTTAATACGCTTCTTTCAAGTATAAGACACATTTCACTGGGTGACTTAGGTTGTGATAATGCCGTTGACTGAATGAAGTTTCTGGCACCTTGTCTGGCATTTAAAAGAATTTTTTTTAACTGCCTTTAGATTTATGAATACTTCACAGTGAGAGGGAACCCAACAAAACTCAACACTTGATCCCTTCATTAATTTCAACGTCTTCGTTTTCGACATCATCTTCACCCTTTGCGTTCAGCCAACCGTGATAACGAGTCCAGTCGGCAAGTGCATAATTGGATCGTGATGTCAATACGTCCTCTGAAGTGCTGATATCCAGATGGTCTTGAAGTATTATTGCTCGGGGAGACGGTTGCTCTCAACAGTGTCATTTTCAGCTTCCTCCGTTGCTGACTGTGAGGACCGAACCAAGTTGATCGCTGTTACACGATCCACTATGACGTCGTGCGATCTCGTTATACGACCTTCATTCAACAATACAAGAGGAGAACCAATAATAGCAGTTACTTTTCCATTATTATTGCAGTCTTTCTCCCCAAAAAGGTGAGCGTGCGTTGTCACCTACGACAATCCACTGTGTCGTTATCTGTTGTCAGAGAACTCCGCTAGTCTGTGACGCTGTCGTCTGGACTATGTGGGTTAGTAAGTAGATTGACACTAGTTTTATAGTCTGCTCACTGTTGAACCTTCTTTTTATCATGAAGAAAGGAACGAACGTCTGATGATATGAAGGAGGGACAAAAACGCAGGTAACGTAATTTGTGCTGTCAGTAAATGACATTGTACTATTCCATCAGTTTTGCCATTTGGGGCACAAACAAGTGAAAAGTACTAAGTCCGAAGGTGGGTGGTTTTTTTGTTTGTTTTTTTTGTTTGTTTAAAATTTGACTTTCCCTTGCTAAGAGACTGTAGAACAAGTACTTCACGATTATGTTGAAGACGGTATTGTGGGTTATCTTGATTTGCAGCGATGGGCCTACAGTTCCTTTGAAACATCAAAACATTTTTAATGCGTTTTTGCTCATTCTCAGTCAAAAACCTTATTATATAAAATACCATCAGTTTACTTCACTCGAAATTTTTTGTAAATACATACACGAAAAATGTAAAACATAAAGCGGTATGGTTCACAAACTAATTAGTCAAACGAACTACACTATAATGATTAGCGAAACTATTTGATACTGTGTAAAAGAGAACGACTCAATAGTAGTTGGTCGTAGTTTAGGAGTAATGAAACAGATGAATTTAACACCAAAAAATACTAAGCAGTTGTACGAGATCATACACAGCACAGTTCCTCATAACATTAAGAAGTGTCTAGATGATCAGGAATCATGAACTAAACTTCATACCAATACGACCTGGTGCAAATCTGCCATCTTGGCATTATTTAAATGGACAAAACGAAATTAAGTAGTAACATTGTCACAAAGACCAGTTTTCTCGATGAAAAATGACTGGATGGGTACTGTTCCATCTACTGATATTAAAAAGATGTCTCTGAACTTCACGATACTTGCGCCTGATACGTCGCTGAGATTTTCCCCCAGGACAGCCGCTCAATAAATCTGCCCCAGTTGCCTGCAGGGGCAGCATTGCCTCTGATACATGGAAGCCGTATCTCTTAGATAACTGGGAAATTGATTGCATTTTTATGAAAGATGAATGATGCACTGGGATTACTTTGCAGAAAGAATTA
>JADBJO010000985.1:381660-384160 GCA_016801955.1 Conus betulinus | reverse complement strand
TTTATGTATTTGTTTGTATTTCAGTGCATTGATTTTTGCATGGACACAAAGTGAATGAAACTAGACCATGCAAACTGCGCCAACCCGTTCTGTGTTTTCCCCCCAGCGATCACAGCTTAGCCAAGTGTGTGCGCAAACCATTCCTAACTAGTCCAATGCAACAAAAAAGTGCACTTCAAAAACACTGCAGATGCCAAATCACCACATAATACTACAGGACGGATAGCCGTGTCCAGTCCTGTGGCGTCAACTGCCACCATCGAATGGTCAAATGACGACTTTCAAAGTTAACAAGTTATGATTGTGACACGGGAGAAAAGTGCAAAGACTGTCAAGAACAATTTTTTTTTTAATGCAAATGAATGGGACACAGAGGAACAACAACAACAACAACAACAACAACAACAACAACACACACACACACACACACACACACACACACACACACACACACACACACACACACACACACCAGACGATGATAACAACAGGGGTGGGAGGGAGCTGGGGGGACAATAAGGTGGAGCTACAGTAAAGATAATACAGGTACCAAATTTTCGGAGGGCGGAATATTATTTATATTGAGACATCCCCCATACCCATCCCTACACCGCCCCCCCCCCCCCCCCCTCCCCCCCATCCAATGGTGGTGGACGGGAGGGGAAGAAAACTGTGCTGAGATTTTGTAGAAGGGAGAAGAGCATAGCGCGAGGGTGAGAAAAGCTGAAAAACAGTGATTTAAAGAACAGTTAGAGAGAGAGAGAGAGAGAGAGAGAGAGAGAGAGAGAGAGAGAGAGAGAGAGAGAGAGACAGACAGACAGACAGTCAGACAGTGGACATTTTGACAGACAGACAGAGTTGTGGAAGGCAATTCATACGCTCATACGTATTATTTATGCGATTACAACTTACACGCAAGAGTGCGTAGACTGAGTGTGTTTGATTGTGACTAGGACTGATGAAAAAGACGTACAAGTCATTTTGAGGGGTATTGGACCCACGGATCTTGCAAGTATGAATTGGCCTAGTTCTCAGAAACTTCACAAACACACCATCCCCTTAGACCCAATCTTGCACACAAGCTCACACATCAGCTGTGCGAGGGAAACACAGTCGCAAAAAAAAAAATGTCTAAAATTCGACAAATAAGGACTTCAATTTAATATCAATTGTCATAAAGAAAGGAGACAAACATCTAAAACAGATGAGGTTTAAAACAATCTGGTTTCTGGGTCAGGCTTTTTCCATATAAAATCGAATAATTCTTCAATTCAAGCAGGACATATCTTGCCAATAACAGCGAACAGCAGGAAGGAAAATCTGTTTTGGAGTCTGTTCACCCATTATTTTTTTCCACATGCACCCCAAGCTGTCACTTCGTCTGGTGATTACACAGAGAATGCACATCCCACATACAGAATCACATGCATTAATCACGCACAGCGGAAACCGCAGAAGCACCACGGACAGCTACGCAATTACCAACTGGGCGATGGGGAAAACGTGCACAAACATGCACCGATCGAAACCAGCTTCCTGTACGTGGCTGGTACTGGAGATCGCCGTTGATAACCCGTGTAAACAGAGCATCTCTGGTGAAATGGCCGATTTATCAGGAAAAGGGGAAAAAAAAAAAAAATGATTTTTGTTTGTTTCATTATAGCCCCAGCTGATTAAACAGCGTCCTTCAGAGCTGTCACAGTGACGGCCTTTTTCTTTCGTCGTCTTTTTTCTTTTCTTCTTTTTTTTTTTTTTTTTTTTTTCAAAATTTCCAACTCTAAACGGGAAGTAATTACCATTATGGGGAGGGGGCCGAAGGGCAAAAAATATATATATATACATATATATATATATATATATATATATATATATAGAGAGAGAGAGAGAGAGAGAGAGAGAGAGAGAGAGAGAGAGCGCTGAGGCAGCGGCCCAAATCTGTCCTTTGACGAAAACGCAGTCCGTCAGTGTCGTCCTCTCACGTGCCTAATGGGGGTCCCACTTCAGCTTGTTAGGGGTGTTGGTTTCAAGATGAGGTGACTGCAGGCGGAAATTGACACACAGGCATTAGAGAACATTCGACGTCCATTCTGCACCCAGCTTGAGGGGATCAGCGACTGGTCGTTCTTTCGTTTTCATTGTCCTGAATGTTGTATCTCTTGCCTGAAGAAGACCCAAGAGGTCGAAACGCGTCGTTTTTTGCCTTGTAATTTGTTCTGTCTCTTTCGTTCTGCGGAACAGTACGTTTTCTTTCAGGTCTTATTAGGGCGTGTCGACATCTGATTGCAATCAGCGCAGGAGGTGAACGCTTTGGGCAACAGACAGTGAATACTATGGCCTCGGATGTTGTGGCTACATTCGGTGCCACCCGCCAAAGGTGAGATGACAGACGGGGTGAACATTCTCACGACACTGGGTGTAGGGAACCCATTTACCACCACCACACCCAGCCACCAGAATGACAATATGCTTAGATGCTCAGCGAAATCAGTTCTTTTTTTTT
>JADBJO010000985.1:346660-366660 GCA_016801955.1 Conus betulinus | reverse complement strand
GTCTGTTTTGTTTGTTTGTTCGTTTTGTATAAGTTTGTTTGTTTGTTGTTTGGATGTTCAAGCCTTTTTTTTTTAACGAAACACAGTCATCATCACTATAAACGCGATTTGCTCTCTCTCTCTCTCTCTCTCTCTCTCTCTCTCTCTCTCTCTCTCTCTCTCTTTTCCCCCCCCCTCCTCCCTCCCTCCCCCTCCTCCCTCCCCCCCTCTCTCTGTCTGTCTCTCTCTCTCTCCACCCCCCACGCCCCCTCTGTCTCTCTCTTCGTAGACTCCTGGCGCTCGAACATCGACAGCGCGCGCGCGCAAGCACACACACACACACACACACACACACACACACACACACACACACACACACACACACACACACACACACACACACAGAGGGCGGAGAGGGAGGGAGACAGAGATTTAGACAGACAGACAGAGACAGACAGACAGACTGACAGAGCGTCATTGGAAACAGTCAGGAGCAGGTGAGAAAATTTCCATTTTGTTCCCATTTTAGTATTGATGATGGTATACTTTTGTTTGAAGAATGTCCCAAATGATTGTAGTTGATTTCCCACAGGTATTCATGCTATTCTAAACGGCAACTTTAATAGCAGACACGATACTTCTGAAGATATTTTTGTACACTTTTTTTCATAAGCAGAATGGAAGCAATTCTCTTAAATTTCAGGGACACTCGGTACAGTGCAGCTTGAATCCACGTAAGATATTTCACTGACTGTGTGCACTGCTTTAGATTTGAGAGTTCGTAGTAGGATGTGTGAAAAGGTGGTTATACAAACATTCCTGAAACCTGAGGACAGCTACATATCCTTTTCTGACATGCGCAAGACGGCACAGACTACGCCTCCCCACTGACAACAAGAACGACTACTTGATCCCTGAGCGCTGCAGGTGAATTACGGTTATATTAGCCACCAGTCGCAAATACATTTACTCAGTAGACCTGTTCTGGAAACAACATAAAGAAAGCAGGGTAGGATAATTCTTGACTGCCCATTGAAAACAGAGTTATCTCTTTCTCAGTTCTTTGTCAAACAAATAGGCCTAGAAAGGGAAATATTTCCTTTGAAACGCTAGCCGGGGTACGATCAGAAAATGGACTCTCTTTATTACAGGTGCGTCGTTTCACACCCATGTTATGTTATTTTCTTTCTCTAATTGAACTGTTTATCTGACTGACTGGGGCTGAATTGCTTTGGGCGTGCCAACCAACGGCATCTGTCCCGTGAAAACGGCGGCATAACTCCCGTTGAAAGCGAGCTCTAATAAAACACAGATGGCAGGCATTTTCCGAGCATCGTTAATACGGCGCATTATAGTAGATCGATATATGTCGATAGATACATATGAAAGAGTCAGAGGTAAAAACAAAGACCCTGTCATAGACATGCAAGTCTCTGATTCAGGTTGTGTGGGTTTGCGTGTGTGTGTGTGTGTGTGTGTGTGTGTGTGTGTGTGTGTGTGTGTGTGTGTGTGTGTGTGTGTGTGTGTGTGTGTGTGTGTGCTTGCTTGCTTTTTAAATTTGTTTTCATTTAAATCCGCTTCATCTTCGACATGATACACACAAGATAAATATTGTCTGTAAGAGATGGAGGCCGTTATCGTTGTTTTTTTTTTTTCGTGCACAAAAAACACAATGCGTACGTGCGTGTGTGTACGTGTGCGTGTGTGTGTGAGAGAGAGAGAGAGAGAGAGGGGGGGGGGGGGATAGGAGGTGAGAAGAGAGTGGGTGAAGAAGAGAGAGACAGAGACAGAGACAGAATTCGATTCAGAATCAATTTTGGTTATTAATAAAGACAACTTTAATATGGCGTACAAGACAATAATATAAGAAATATAATGAAAAAAAAAACATACAGAATTACTGATCCAGTTCGCACCGCATACCATTGCAACTAAACACAACGTCCGCAAGTTTACATGCTAAGTGGTCTAGTACGATGGCTTGACTTGGTTTGACAACAATTATAATGAACAAGATTCTATTTAACTTAATTGCATGTAATACATATGGGCGCCGGACGCGTGATCATGGTGATCGTGGGGTTGCGGGTTCGTTTCTCCGCTCCGCTGTACCATTTTGGTATAGTATGATTTTTCGCTCAGAGTTAACATTTCCTGAATAGTCCCGAAACCATCAACCGAAATTATGTGTGTGAACTCAGGCATGACATATCGCACACATGTAAAGTCCCATCACTACTAATGCAAACTATCTTCGAGGATGTTCTGAAGATTTACAATAGAAAAGAAAAAGAAAAAAAAAAAAAAAAAAAAAAACAGAAATCGTCAACGTTGCCGATTTCTGTTCTTTTTGCTTTATTGTAAATCTTCAGAACATCCTCAAAGATAGTCTTTAATTGTGAAAAGGTAGATCAGAAGTAACATTTTTTTTTTATATATATTAACCCATCACTACCTTTGGGATCAGAAGGCCAGCTTTGCCGTTTGTACGAAAGTGTGACACGTGGGAATGAGCGAAAGCCTCAGGAACTGATATTGGACTGAATGACACGGAAACGAATGAGTGGCGCCAGAACTGATGTTGGACTGAATGATACGGAAACGAATGACTGGCGCCAGAACTGATGTTGGACTGAATGATACGGAAACGAATGACTGGCGCCAGAACTGATATTGGACTGAATGACACGGAAACGAATGAGTGGCGCCAGAACTGATATTGGACTGAATGACACGGAAACGAATGAGTGGCGCCAGAACTGATATTGGACTGAATGACACGGAAAACGAATGAGTGGCGCCAGAACTGATATTGGACTGAATGACACGGAAACGAATGAGTGGCGCCAGAACTGATACTGGACTGAATGACACGGAAACGAATGAGTGGCGCCAGAACTAATATTGGACTGAATGACACGGGAACGAATGAGTGGCGCCAGAACTAATATTGGACTGAATGACACGGGAACGAATGACTGGCGCCAGACTAATATTGGACTGAATGACACGGGAACGAATGAGTGGCGCCAGAACTAATATTGGACTGAATGACACGGGAACGAATGAGTGGCGCCAGAACTAATATTGGACTGAATGACACGGGAACGAATGACTGGCGCCAGAACTGATATTGGACTGAATGACACGGGAACGAATGAGTGGCGCCAGAACTGATATTGGACTGAATGACACGGAAACGAATGACTGGCGCCAGAACTGATATTGGACTGAATGACACGGAAACGAATGAGTGGCGCCAGAACTGATATTGGACTGAATGACACGGGAACGAATGAGTGGCGCCAGAACTAATATTGGACTGAATGACACGGGAACGAATGACTGGCTCCAGAACTAATATTGGACTGAATGACACGGAAACGAATGACTGGCGCCAGCAGGCAGCTCTCAGGTCAGCTCTATCTCCAACCTGTTGGGTACACACCAGCATTGATTGTTAAGCGCTTAGAGCTTGGTTTTTAAACGAGGACAGGCGCCACGTTATACTGATATAATGTGGAATACACCGATGACAATGATGATGATGATGAAAATGATGATGATGATGACGATGATAATAATAATATAACAATAATGTGAGTGCCAGTGTGTGTGTGCAAAGGTGCATGCACGTGCGCGCGCGCGCGCGCGCGCCTGTGTGTGTGTGTGTCCGTGTGTGTATATGTGTGTGTGTGTGTGTGTGTGTGTGTGTGTGTGTGTGTGTCTGTCTGTCTGTCTGTCTGTCTGTCTGTCTGTGTGTGCACGTGCATGTATGCTTGTGTATGCGTGCGTCTCTTTATAGTGTGTGTGTGTGTGTGTGTGTGTGTGTGGTGTGTGTGTGTGTGTGTGTGTGTGTGTGTGTTTGGAAGGGGGTTGGAGGTGGATGAGAAATGTGTCAACTAATGCAATTTAACCATTATATAAAAAAAATGAAGAAAAGAGCCGGAACACTCTGTGCCAGCGGAACTAACGCACAAGAACAGAATAAACAAGCTTTGGGGAACCTATAACACAAACAGGCGGGCAGTCTCATATAATCGTCGGCCATATCGTTGCCATCTGCCAAACACAGGCCTTCCCTCGCACAAACGCAAGTCACAAGTGTAGAGACAAACAAGCCATTACCTGCCCATTCATCCGAACCCATTCTCTCTGAACTCGGCCGGCGGTTGTATAAGGGTGGAAAAAAAAAAAAATCTGCCTAACGAAGCAGAGCATTGATATTCCATACATCAATGGTTCCCACATGAACCGACTCATGCTGTCTTGACCAATGGACATTGGCGTGGGGATCATCATCAGTGATCGTGACTTTCTTTCTTTTAAACAAAGAAAGCTTTAGTACGTATGTGTTATTCTTGTTGTTGTTGTTGATGATGATGATGATTTTTAAAATGTGTATATTTTTTGTTTTTATCCATTCATTTATCATATCTATGATTTGTGTGTGTGTGTGTGTGGGGGGGGGGGGGGGGGGGGAGTATGTGTGTGTGTGTGTTACGGACTGTAAATAAAAAAAAAAACAATAACCGCCTGTCAAATGTATGCCTTCAGTTATCTGATATTTCTGTTATGAAAAAGGAAAAGAAAGAAAAAGAAAAAAAAATCAAAAGGTTCCATCATGAGCTCAAAACTGCATAATCTGTTTCCTCCACTTAACGAACACACACACAAACAGTAAAACAAATAACAAGAACACACACACACACTATATATATATATATATATATATATATATATATATATATATATATATATATATATATATATATATATATATTTATATATATATATGTGTGTGTGTGTGTGTGTGTGTGTGTGTGTGTGTGTGTGTGTGTGTGTGTGTGTGTGTATGTATGTACGTAGAGAGAGCGAGAGAGAGAGAGAGAGAGAGAGACAAAGACAGACAGACAGAATCAAAACCAGTCTGCCGATTGTTATGGCTAAGTCATCAGTGTTACTAGGAGCAGTGTTTACTCCGGCCAATGCCATTCCCATGCGTTCCATCAGAGACACGATGACGCCGTCTATCAATCACATCCCTATCCCATTGCTGGAATCGAACAAAAGGGTCCAATTCCCACCATGCACGTTATGGTACTACTGACGACAAAATCACGGACGGGTGTTTGTTTCATTATTTTTCTTCTTTCTTCCCCCCCCCCCCCCCCCCCTCTCCCCCCGCGCGCGAGCGTGCATCCGTGCGTGTGTGTGTGTATGTGTGAGCGTTCGTGTGCGTGCGTGCGTGCGTGCGTGTGTGTACTTATCACTATTTTAAATACAAATTGGTTCCCCTCTCTCTCTCTCTCTCTCTCTCTCTCTCTCTCTCTCTCTCTCTCTCTGATCGTGCATACATGAGAAATATCTCAACTAAAGCATAATTCAGTTGAAACACACACACACACACACACACACACGCGCGCGCGCGCGCGCGCGCGCGCGCACGCTCGCACGCACGCACGCACGCACGCACGCACACGCACGCACGCACACACAATGATCTAGGAACCCAGTCCCCAAGGAAATATCTAGTAAACACCAAATAAAACACCCCACTAACGATCTAATTAACGAACAAACAGCGATCTCACACAATTGTCAGTCGACGTTTTTGTCATCTGCTCCAACACAGGCCATCACTATCAATTCATCCGGGACAAAAAAAAAAAAAAAAAAATCTTGGTGATACTGCATGCATATGTCCACAAATGCATGCATTTGTGTGTGTGTGTGTGTGTGTGGGGGGGGGGGGGGGGGGGGGGGGGGGGGGAACACAAACCTAATGAAGGCAGCCCAGCACAATGAGTCCTGATGACCATGCATATACATCAGTGCTTCCCACACAACGGATTGCCTTCCTGACATACGGGCATCTGTGTTGGGATTATCATAAGTGACAGCGAATTTAGTTCTCATTTTCTGTTAAACAAAACACATTAAGCGTTGTTGTTGTCGTTTCTTTTCTTTTGCTTGTTTGTCTCTTTATGTTTTTTTTTTTAATTCACATACAAATGGACATCGGTTAATGTGTGAAAGGTTTAAGCACAGAGCACTTTTGTCATGAAAAACACAACTTAAACACAGATTACCAAAAGCGAGTTTTCAGCTGCATAATATTTTTTTTTTTTCTCATTTGACGAAAACATATAAACATCCATAACTAAAACAACACCACACACAAACACATAATTATACAAACACACACACAGGCGCGCGCGCGCGCGTACACACACACACACACACACACACGCGCGCGCGCGCGCGCACACGCACACAAATAACAACGACAACAACAACAACAACACACACACATGCGCGCGCGCGCGCATACACACACACACACACACACACACACACACACACACACACACACACACACACGCCGACATGCCTACACACACACACACACACACACACACACACACACACACACACACGCACACACGACGCGCCAAAACAACGACAACCCCCCCCCCCCCCACACACACACACACACACACACACACACACACACACACACACACACACGCGCGCACGCGCGCGCGCGCCCCGCACGCACTCACCTTCAGCAGCGCCACAGGGCTGTGGGACAATAGGCAGAATTCTTCTGGAGCCTCATCAGCATCGCAGATATCTCCACGACGATGGCACTCTTGGCACTGCCGGTTCTCTCCCCTTTCCCCGGAGAGGTCTCCAGGGGGCACCGTGTCTTTGGTCTTGGGGGAGACGGACCCGCGGCGCCTCTGCTTCATCCTCACCAAGAAACTGACAAAGTGCCTCCACGTAGCCAGCTTGCTCGGTCGGCAGAGTGGAACACCTAGTGCCTGAGGTGTCTAAGTAATGGAATGCTTTGTGTCTGAGGTGATTCAGCAAGATGATTCTCTGTGTCTGTGAGGTGTCTCGAATCCTCGTGACTAAGGTGTCTCGGCAAAGCGGTTCTTTGTGTGTAAGGGGTCCCAGCAAGATGACTATATCTTAAGTGTCCCGGCAAGATTATCCTTTCATGTTTTAAGTGTCTGAGGTCATTCTTTGAGTGTGAGCTATCCCAGCAAGATGACTTCCTAGGTCTGAGGGTGTCTCCAGCAAGAAGGGCGATTCCTTTAAAGTGAGGTGTCCCAGCCAAAGTGCGAGTCTCTCGTTTCCCGGTATCTCAACTAGGCGCGATTCTTCGAGGGTCTCCAAACAAATTCTTCACTTCTTCGACACGTCAAATGTAAACTTGTTGGAACGACCGATTTCTTGGGATTCGCAATTTTCCCACAGTTTCCACAACAGACTCGGAGGCCTGACGAGAAGCTGGAGACCGTGCTCTAATCTCTGCCCGCCTGCTGTGTTAAAATGAATTTAAATAAAAAAAAAGTAGCTTGCAAGCGATCAAAATGTTCAGAGATGATTCTAGCAGATTATCTTTGTGATATGACTGGCACTGACGACCGATTTCAACGCTGTTCTAGTGGCGGGATCACTGTGATGTTTCAGTGCTTGAAGTTGGTCCTCACTCGCTTGTATTCAAGATCTTTGCGCTCTTTTTCTTTTCTCTCACAGTCACCCCTGGAGCTTGTGCTGCAGAGCAATTGTTCACAATGGCGAGTGATGTTCTGGGTCCCTTCCACTCTTAAAATTCAGTCACGTTCAACTGGACGGAGTTTTTTTTTTCCCCGCTTTCTTTCTGTCTTACCTCCAGTTCACCAACGAACTTTCAGGGTATTTCAGTCTTTGTCTTCAGCTGGTCAGTGCCACAGGCTTGTTTGTCCGGCAAGCTGGCTTGACCCCTCACTTTGACCAGTTCATTTGTCCTGTGGTCCTGTGTGTTCAGTTACATCTCCTCGGCGCGGTTGTCCAACCCCGTTTAAGATCACAGCGAACTGCCTGTATTTTGCTCTGCGGAAAAGAGAAAAAAGGACTGTAGTGATATGCACATTTTGCACGATGGCTTTTGTTTAAACCAAATATACGTTAAAAGTGTTAATATAGTATGTCATGTAAAGTGTATGTATGTATGTATGTATATATATATATATATAGAGAGAGAGAGAGAGAGAGAGAGAGAGAGAGAGAGAGAGAGAGAGCACAGACACAATCAGCCGTGTCTCCCTGATGAGTCCGATCCAGCGGACGAAAGGCCTCGGAGCAGGCGACACATATAGATCTGTCTTCGGGAGGGATTGCGATAGTTTCCTAATGCAGCTAGTGAAGGGGGTTTTCATATTTCATGCAGCTAGTGAAGGGGTTTTCATATTTATGATATACATTTTTTCCCATTTATTTCATCTTAAATTTTATTTTTTTCCCTCTCAATTTCTAATCTTTGCCAAATCATTACTATAATGATGGAAGAATTGTTAACCTGCACTTGTTTTCCCCCACTACTTAATTGTTCAGCATTACACACACACACACACACACACACACACACACACACACACACACACACACACATATATATATATATATATATATATATATATATATATATATATATATAACACTTTTCTACCCTTCGCTAGCTGCTTTGGAGTGCTGTTGGATTTTTCTTTAACCCTTGGCGGTCGGAACACCACAGAATTATGGACAGTGGTGTATTTCTATTTGACGCCAGTTGAGCACAGACACAATCAGCCATATCTCCCTGATGAGTCCGATCCAGCGGACGAAAGGCCTAGGAGCAGGCATTATGAAAAGATCTGTCTTCAAGAGGGATTACAATGGTTCCCATATGCTGCCAGTGAATAGTTTAGTATTTATAACATATTTTTCTAATCTTATGTTCTCATTTTCTTCTTCTCCCCCTCCACCCTCCCCCACCAAGCCCATATGTCTTTTCTTTCTTGTATTCAAATCTTTACCAAGTCATGTATATGATGACGGAAGAATTGTTAGCCTACACTTGTCCCCCCCCCCCCCCCCCCCCCCCCCCCCCACACACACACACACACACACTCCTAAACTGTTTAGCATTATATAAATATAAATAATTTTTTCAGCAACATTTTTCCTCTTCACACTTTCGGTTGGTTTTATTTTACTACCTTTCGCTGGCTGCTTTAGGGGTGCTTTTGGATTCTTTTTTTGAACACTTGGTGGTGAGAACACAACACAGTTATGGACTGTGGTGTGCCTCTGTTTGACGCCAAAAGCATAGACACAATCAGCCGTGTCTCCCTGATGAGTCTGATCCAGCGGACGAAAGGCCTAGGAGCAGGTAATACCAATAAATCTGCCTTCAAGAGGGATTACGATGGTTCTCTCATGCAGCTAGTGAAGGATTTTCATATTTGTTATACATTTTCTTCATTTTATGTTCCCATTTTCTTCATCTACCCCCCCCCCCCCCCCCTTTTTTTTTTTTTTAAATCTGTGCCAAGTCATTACCATAATGGAAAAGAATTGTTAGCCTGCACTTGTTTTCTCCCACTACTTAATTGTTCGGCATTATATACATACATATATATATATATATATATATATATATATATATATATATGTGTGTGTGTGTGTGTGTGTGTGTGTGTGTGTGTGTGTGTGTGTGTGTGTGTGTACAATCATGCTTACCTCATAAGAAGAGCACACAGTCACACACAACAAGATCAAGAACATTCACTCAACACTATGCAGTTGAGTTCGTTCATGCTTTACAAATGTATTCAACACTACTGTGACTAATTCCTCAAAATAGTCTTTTTCCTTTGTTTTGTTTTCATTTTGCCATCTCATTTTCAGTGCCTTAACCTTGGCATTAAACCCCACATGGTCAATCCGGCAACCCTCTAAAAACATCCACACCCATCGCAACAGCAGTCCACGGGGAGCAACTGGTATCAAGTCGACTTACGGAAACCCACCAGAGGAGACACTGCACTACTGCACGAGTTATTTCGGTGGTGTTCAGTGGAGCATGCCCTGATTCAACCAACGCACGCTAGTCCCTAACTTTTCAGCCCTCTATGGATGACAGTTACTGATCAGCCGGGGAGCCTGAGTGAGCGCCCCCTTGCGGAGGTTGCCATGCCGTCCGGTCAACGACCGTCGTCGTGAACGTTCCAATACCAGACTTGAACACAATGTCAGCATGAGCATTCACATGGAGAGAACTTTGGAACTGAGACCACCTCGAGAGTAGGGCACGAAGATCACAGTATTTTTTTTTTTTTTTCTGAATGACAGATGATCACTGGGATGAAAATAATGCACCGGCGCTGCAGTCTGCTCTGAGACTTCGTGACTAGTGTCTACTTTCAAATTTCTGTGTCTCTTCCTCAGGAATTTCACCGCGGGTGAACAACTGCCATTTTGTCCATGGCCTCGAGATCCGTTTCCGGTCCGTACACCCTGATATTACATTGCTTCTTCTTGTGTTCAGTCGTTTCCGGTTTATATGTGAAGCGGTTTTGGCAAAGTCGATTCCGTCCATGTCATACTACACTGTACTGATTTAATCCACGTGGTCGTTATGTTCCAAGATTGTCCTGGGCCACTTCTTTCAACAAACAGCTTGCTTGAGTATGTTTTCAGTTATCTGGACATCTCCTTCTTTTGGATGACTTTATCTTCCTTCGCAGATTTAATTAGCGTGCTTTGTTTTCATTTCAGATCTTCTTCTTTCTTTTCAAAAAGAAAAAAAAACGTCTTTTAGACTATTAGAAAAAAAAAAGAAAAAAAAGAAAAGCCACACACACATAAAATAAACAAATGAAATAGATAGATACACGGCTGAAAGCGGCCAATGATGAATTCAAAACTAACGCTTACAGAAGCGGCGTCACTGTTTGTGACTACAACAGTGCTGTAGAAAAGTGCTCGTGCAGTCGCCAGCCACACACCTTGCGACTGCCAACGATCTGTCACGATTCGCTTGACTGCCGGCCCGTTCCATAGAGTTCTGGTCTCCTGGCCAGCCTAATAGTGATGCCTCGTCAACACAGCAGGCTGCCATGACATAATGCTCTCCCTTCCTTCTCTTCCACGTGTCTCCCTCCTCCCCCCACCCTCACCCCCCCCTTCTCTCCAACCCATCTAATCCGTCCACCCTCTTCTCCCTGGCTTTCTGTCGTTGATTGATTTTGACTGGCTACTACTTTGGGGGAACTACTGTACCCACATGACAAGGAATATTAAGGTGAAGTCACCTCCCTTACGGCCACCGGGCGGCGCAATATTCGAGCGAGGCTTTCGTCAGTTTTGAACTTTCGCTGTTGACTGATTAGCAACAGTTTTGTTGTTGTTGTTGTTTGTTTGTTTGTTGTTGATGTTGTTCTTGCTTTTGATAGTTATTTAACATAGATAAAGGAACAAAAAGTAACAACAGCAATAACTACAAATTAGGTATAAAGCAAACGAAAAATAAGATAATAGAATAATAGATAAATAAATTAAAAAGGAAATAATCTCAGTATGACATCAGTTATGTATAAGCATGGTTACTTAGTGATAAGCACAGCACAGTGCTTCAGAAAATAACTATAAACCGGTATACAGTGATAAACATAGCACAGTGCTTCAGAAAATAGCCATAAACCGGTATACATAGTAGGATTCTAATATCGCTACTCAGAAGAAATATATACATGCTTTTGAAGAAAAACACGAAGGATAAATAGAGTCAGAAAAAAAAGATCGGTGTGAATACGCTAATAGTTGAGGAAAGACAGATGGATGGGACAGACAGACGGACATACAAGCAAACAGACAGAAAGACAGAGTTGGGCTTAAGCAATTAAAGATCTGTTATTAATACATAATACATTATCTCTTAAGTGTAAATTTACAAAAAAAAAATCAGCGACATATAAAAGCCTTACATGATATCCTCGGCAAAACAACAAAAAAGTTATGTTAGTCTAGTACTTGTTCTCATATAATGCATCGTGCACATTTACATATTACTACATAAGAGACTTGTTCCAGAGACATTGATTAAAGCAACTAGGTATTGGGAATAAGGATTCATACGCAAGCCACTAGGCATGGAAATCCAGCTGGTTCATGGTTAAATGATGAACATTTTTCAGTTGTGTATCTGTGGTACAACAATCCCAACAAAACTGCTATTTGTCCGAACAGCAACAGTTAACGTCAATTAAAATAAAAACTGTTTGAATAGCAATAGTTAATTTTTTTTTTCTCAGTTTTCATTCGCTTTCTACACAAGTCCTCATGCCACCTTCTCTTCTCCTGTGGTCTTCGGAAGTCACCACCTCAACACGCTGTGTAGCCGAGGACTGGCGCTACATTGGTTAGTACTACACTATTTATACACAAGTTCAATTTCCATTCAGTAAACGACTGCCGCTGGAGATATGCTGCCCTTACAATATGGCACCTGATCTTTGATCCACATTCTAACAATATCTGTACATGTATTTCCTCTAAGGTAATGTGCAAATGCGGTTTAAAAAAAAGTTTGCATCCGTTTATTTACTTCACGAATAACATTCCTCGTTTTTTTTTTTTTTTTTTTTTTTTTTTTTTTTTTTTTTTTACCCGTTTTCACTTCTTACTAGCAATAGAATTCACCTAAAATCGTTGTTTACACACCCACTTGTGCACATCTCTTTACTCTGCTGAAAAAAAAAAAGATAAATAAAACACTGGCACTAACAGCTCGTGAGCGGATTCGAATAACATTGACTTTTTTGTGTTGTTCACAAAGCTAAAAAAAAAAAAAAAAAAAGAAGAAAAAAAGAAAGAAAAAGCAACATAAAAAAAATAATGTATTTAGGCTGACTGACATAAGTACAAAGAATTAATGAAAGTGAAGGAATGTAAACTCCGAAAATATATACTTCATTAGAAAAATATTAGAAAAGCCAACAAATTCTGAACCAGGTAAGCGTATTCTACGTATTCATTAAAGATTACTTCTTGATACTCTAAGATTTCATCAATTTGTAATGATGTGTTGTTTGTTTGTTTATTTTGTTGTTTGTTTATTCTTAAGGGAAACATTTATTCATACTCTTATTTTGCGTGTAGATGTGTTTTCGATTCGTTGCTTTTCTTTCTAGTTTGTCATTTTTTTATGTCCCGAGTTCAGTTATATTTTCTCTTACTTTTCCATTTGTGAAACGTTGAAATTACATGTGTAGAAACTTGAAAAGAAAAATGAAAGTGTAATTAGAAAAAAAAAAAAAAATTCTATTCTTTTTAAGTCGGAAATATTTGTGAAACGACTCTAAAGGGCATTATTACAAACGCCGCTAAAATCAGTCACATGGCCATGTACTATACACGTGTGACGTAATTTCGATGAACAGAGCGTAGTATTTTATTCCGAGAAGAGTTTGACGTTCAGTTTCACTGCAGCTATATTTCATGATGGCTAAAACGCATGTTCACATTTAGGCACGGTTTCCGGGAATGTACGAGAAGTCCAGCTGGTCATATCAAGTCAGATATCATAACGTTTATCGCCCAGACAACCACAGGCGCCAAATCAGAACTGGAAGGAATTTTTTTTTTTTTTTTTTTTTTTTTTTTTTTTAATGAAATATGCACAATTTGAAATGCCGAGCTGAAATTTCAAGAACGGAAGAGTTCGTGACAATTTTACAGTTCAATCAATGTCACCTAAGAAAAAATAAGAAAAAGAAAGAAAAAAAGAAAAGACAAACAAAGAAAAAAAGAAAGAAGAAAGAACAGAAGAAAGAAAAAAGAAAGAAAGAAAGAAAGAAAGCAAAGGACAGAAAGACAGAAACGTAGAAAGAAAAAAAAATCATTTTGCATACAATCTTTCAACAAGTGGATTCCACTATAGAACAAAAAGGCACATTTTCAGGTTGATAGCCAATGTAACGTTAGTACACACTGGTTGATTTTATTCTGAAAACGAAAACAAACCCACCAAATGTTTAATAAATCATCTATCAAGAACTCTGACTCTGACACTGACACTGATCACCTTGAAAGATATCCGCTGATCCTCACAAATGTGTTCCTATCTGTTGGTCAGTCTGATCACAATGCCATTCATCTCTTGCCAGCTTACACAGACCAAAAGTGAAAACACAACCTATCACTAAAAAGCAAGTGCAGTGTTGGACACAAGAAAGTGTTGATGAATTACAGGCTCGTTTTGAATGTACAGATTGGAATTTGTTTTTGAATTCTAGTTTTGACATTAACGAAGCCACCGATGTTATTTCCAGCTACATTTCTTTCTGTGAACACATGATTGTACCTACTAAAACTATCAAAATATTTCCCAACAACAAACCCTTGGGTTACAAAATCTCTGAAAATAACTCTAAATGAGAAAAAAAGAGCTTTTCAATCAGGCAATAAAAGCGATCGTAAGGTTGTACAAAAGAAACTGCAAACGGAGATTGAAGAATCAAAGAGAGCTTACAAGAGAAAAGTTGAAAACATGTTCCAGAATGGAAATATGCGAGATGCATGGAAAGGAATAAAGGTTTTATCAGGTTCAGGAAAATGTTCAAACCAAAATATTAGTAACAAAAAAAACAGCAAAAGAACAGAATCAATTTGCAGAAAAGCTGAACGATTTTTACTGTAGATTTGATGATAAAGATTTTAGTAAAGAATTAAAGAAGTGAAGGAAGAACTCCAAAGCAATGTGTTAAAAACGATGTTGATGGAAGTGATTCTGTTGTGATTGAGGAAAATGATGTTCAGTTTTTTTTTTCAAACGTTTAAATGTGAGAAAGGCAATGGGCCCTGATAATATCTGTGGAAAATTGTTGAAGGTGTTTGCTTCTCAGCTCTCCTATGTTTACAATCGTTTGTTTACCTGGTCACTTAGAGAATGTATAATTCCTGTTTTATGAAAAATGCCACTGTATGTCCTGTTCCCAAAAAAACGCAACCCAAGCTGTTTAAATGATTACCGACCAGTTGCCCTCACATCTGTTGCAATGAAATGTCTTGAAAGAATTGTCCTCGGTTATGTTTTAAAAGATACTACACAGTACCAAGACCCGTTTTTCAGTTCGCATACCAACAGAACAGATCAATCAACAGATGATGCCACACTCACACTTCTCCATCATGCTTTTTCACACACCTCGAAAAACCTGCCTCCTTTGTACGCATTCTCTTTATTGATTTCTCATCAGCATTCAACACCATACAACCACATCTGATGGCAAAGAAACTCATTAACATAAATGTGGGTAACAAGCTCATTCTTTGGATAATTGATTTTCTTACACAGAGGACACAGTCTGTTCGATATCAAAGTGTTGTTTCGTCTTCTTCCAGAGTCATTTCAACTGGCGCACCCCAGGGTACTGTTTTTTCACACCAGTGCTTTTTACTCTGTACACAAATGATTGTTCAGGAAGTGATTCAACTTTGTACATTAAATATTCAGATGACTCAGCACTTGTGGATCTTTCCAACTCTGATTCTGTTTACTTCAAGAGGTTCAAAGATTTGTTGACTGGTGCGATCATAACTATATCTTGATCTGAATGTAACAAAAACGAAAGAAATGTTGATTGATTTTAGAAAGAATCCAAAAGCTGTACCACCACTTTTTATCAAAGGTGCTGAGTAGAACGTGTTGAATCATACAAATATTTAGGAACTTTTATAGATAATAAGCTGAATTTTAAATCCCATGTTGAGTATGTCCACAAAAAATGTCAAACCAGATTATATTGTCTTCGCAAGCTGCTGCGATCATTTCATGTGAATACTGACATTCTTCGGACATTTTATTCATGCTTCTTGGAATCTGTTCTAACTTTCTCATTTATGTGTTGGTATGGTGGGTTGACTGTAAAGAGCAGAAATGTGCTTGAGAAAGTGGTGAACGTAGGAGGAAAAATCGTTGGTGAGAGACAAAAAAAAGTCTGAGTGAGCTATACAGGTGCCGTGTTGTTTGTAAAGCGAAGAAGATTACGTGTGACCAGACCCACGTTCTTGCAAATCAGTATGACCTTCTTCGTCAGGACGAAGATATCGATCGGTTAAATGCAGAAGTGTCAGATTTAAACAAAGTTTTATTCCCCTGTCCATTGATTTCATGAACCGAGAAGATGTTTAATTGAAATCCAAATTCCTCTATATGAATGTATGTCATATGTGAGAAAATGGGTAATGTGGCTAAATTATTGTTTATTTGCTGTGAATGTGTGTGACCACAAATTAATTTCTCAAATTGAGATAATAAAGTTTACTTGACTTGACTTGACTTGACTTGAATTGTGCATGACTCGAACTTTCCACGTGGCAAACAACCCCCAAATGAAGTAACACGAATGCAGCAAATACATTATGATCCGGTCAGTTGCGCCTTCTGCGGGTAAGACAAACAAATAAAACAGACGAGGAAAAGTTTTGTTATTTCTGTGTGTGTGTGTGTGTGTGTGTGTGTGTGTGAGAGAGAGAGAGAGAGAGAGAGAGAGAGAGAGAGAGAGAGAGAGAGAGAGAGAGAGAGTCTGCGTCTGTGTCTGAGTCTCTGTGTGTGTGTTTTTTGTTTTGTTCTTTTTCCTGAAAAGGGCCAAAAGAAGTCGAAACGCGTTGTTCCTGTCTTGTAACGTGCCCCATTCGTCTAAGGACTGGTACACACGACTGATTCTCTTACGCCAGATCCTGCTTGCAGCCGCTCTGCTTTCACACTTATTACATAGACTGCCTAAATCCGTGCTCCACACAAACACACATTGCCGCTTGTTGCACAAACGTCTCTGCACCGACCCACCCGAGAGTCATATCCTCTTAAGCTCTGATCCTGTGCACACAAAAGACATGGAGTGGGTCAACTGGGCATAAGTCATGGGGGCCACACTGTGATCAGGTCAGTGAGACTGAAACTGGCCGGGACACGATCAAGCATGACTGACCAGTCAGCGACTACTGAGAGAAGAGAGAAAGACAGAGAGAGAGACAGATACAGATACAGATACAGAGACAGACAGACGGACAAACAGACAGACAGACAGACAGACAGACTGACAGAGAAACAGAATAGTATGAAATAGAAAAAAAAAACAGAGGAAATAAAATCTATAGGCAAAATATCAATGGAACGTTTCTTCTTTTTTTTTTTTTTTTTTTTTATCACGACTTGCTTTCAGTTGTCTTGGAATTAAATTTCACTCAATCTAGTTGCAAAGTGAGACGACTGCAGGCGGAAATCTAAACAATTTTAAATAAATGTTTAGCGAACTGCCCAGAGAAACGTGGACAAACGAGTCACAAGACAACGTCTTGTGACTGTTTGTCCACGTTTCTCTGGGCGGTTCGCTGGCATTTATTTAAGATAAATTTCACTCACCAATACGTTTCCGAACCCCCATCCAGTGACCTGTTCCATGCAATTCCTAGTCTTTCTTAGAGTCCAGCCGACCACGAAGGGCCCACCAAAGAGCGTACACAACTAGACACATGAACCTCTGCGGAATACCGAGTTGTCGTCCGTGTTTGAAAGAGCGCTCATGTACAATCAGCGAAGTCGCACCTTCCCGCGTCAATTAAGGCCCTACTTCGGCAAATCGCACAAGGCTCATTGCGCTCTCAACACCAACCGATTGCGCTCGGGCGATCGCTCGCGCGCGTGCCTCTGTATGTTTGTATGTGTTCCGGCGCCCGCGAAATGATTTAGAGGACTAGGAGCGCAAAAAAAAAAAAAAAAAAAAAAAAAAAAGAAAGCTTTGGTAGCAAACTGAAGAAAGGTGATGCTCGACGATCAGCTCATTAATTGCTGATGACAGTTATGTAAATAACGGACCCTCCTTCAACGTTAGATAACTATCATGTAACATTAAATATGTGTGCGTGCGTGCGTGCGTGTGCATGCGTGCGTGCGTGCATGCGTGTGTGTGTGCGTGTGTGTGTGTGTGTGTGTGTGTGTGTGTGTGTGTGTACGCGCGCGCAAGTGAACGTGTGTGTGTGAGTGTGTGTGTGTGTGTGTGTGTGTGTGTGTGTGTGTGTGTGTGTGTGCGCGCACATGTGTGTGTGTGTGTGTGTGTGTGTGTGTGTGTGTGTGTGTGTGTGTGTGTGTGTTTCTATTGACTGAAACTGGGTATGGTTTCTGTTGGTTTTGATCATTCTCGATGTCGAAAACGGTCTACAAGTCTTTACATAAGCTCGGGTTGTTTTTTGTTTGTTTTTTTTGTTTTGTTTTGTTTTTTTTTAGTGGTAGGGACACTCTTTAGAGGAGTGCAACCAGTTCATTTACCAATGAAATAAAAGGAATTTGTTTCCAAGTTATTAGTGAATAAAATCTTTTGCCTCACATCTATGTTTGTTCATTTAAATTGGCTGAAAATTACACGATTTTTTTCCTATTGTGACGCTCCTGAAAAAGACATGCTTGGTCGGATGGGCTATATTAAAAGTAAAACTCAATGTAAATTGAATCAAGCAAAAAAAAAAAGGGGGGGGGGGGGGGGGAGGAAGGGGGAACCCTCGGAAAGCGGGGGGGGGGGGGGGGGGGGGGGGGGGGGGGGGGGGGGGGGGCAGCAGACACATCAAACACTGCGACATTGATATTAAATGGAAATGGCTTTAGTTTATCATGACATGCCTAAAGTATGATACAGAGGGGAAAATATATGAGACCTCGTGTACGTAAATACAATTCTATTTATGTACCTGGTAATCGTCTTTCGTTAAATCCAAAATGATTCGGGTGAGTTGATAAAAAAAGGAAAAGTGTGCTTCACTAGATTATTCCGTAAAACTTTGTGTTCAATATTTGGGTGACTTTCATGTAAATTTGCTGTGTACTGCTAAACGTGAACAGAGTTTGAATTATGTCGATTAATTGTGTCCTCCATGGCTCCAAATAAGTCAAAAGTGAAAAGCCTTCATCATGCCTTCGTGTCGAGTCCACGATTACAGTTTAGGCCCAAAACCGCTATACGCTATATATTCTCTATTGCACTCTCAAGCTGCACCTAGCTTTTGTCAGAGGATCAGCCAGTACCAAAACCTATTCATCGCACAGTCTAGCCCTTGACCCATACCATACCTGACTCTGAGGCAGGTCTTTAAAAAAAAAAAAAAAAGTTCTGATGCTAGACATTCACGAAAAATCCGTCCATAGAGGCAGATCTCATGTCCGTTTCTTTTTTTATGCAAGCACGATCGACTTGTCCTACCATTTTCCTGTCGTCTGCTCGACTTTTTCACTCCAAAAATCCTTGTGCCTTACCAATGGCGTAGAAATACAAGGAGTCCAGAAGTTATGCATCATTCTGGTATTTTTTGCTCACATACACCATTGAACTAATAATTTATTGATCCCAAATTCTAGGGCAAAATCATGTGTTTCACATTGATTTTTTTTTCCTCACAGAGTCAGGGCGATTTTCGCCTGTTCAAACTTCGTGCACGATGATCAAGGGGAACAACCCTGAAAGATTCGGTATCATGAACTGAAAATAACCTGCAACTTTACCACGGTCATAACTGAATAAGAGAATGGGCGAAAGTGGTAAATGCTATGCCTACCAGCAGAAAGCTGAACGGAAAATATTGATCATCGATGATGAGCCAATCGATTCTTGACGTTGACGGAAAATCTAAACAGCTGACCCATGTGTGCGACATGGACAGCCATTGTAGGCTGAGGAATACAACGCCATCGATGTTAGTTGATAACACGCTGCGCACGCGAACAATTGCGGAGGAGGATTTATTTTGGGTACCGTCTCCATGTTGTCAGCACACATACACATATACACGCACGCGCGCGTGTGCGCGCCCACACACGTACGCATGCACGCACGCGCGCGCGCGCGCGCGCGCACACACACACACACACACATTTCACATAAACACTCACACTCACATACACAAATTTGCATTTAAAACCCCAAAAGTAGGTTGTTTGGGGTTTTTCAAATGCCTTTTAAACCAGTTTGTCAATGACAGGCAGGGGCGGGGGGGAGGGGGGGGGGGGGGTGTGTGTGTGTTCATATTCAGTTTTGTGCAATGATGAAATTAGAATGCTCCACGAACACTTTAGGAACCTGTATGACTTTTTACACATTTTTTCTTTTAGAAATTTGACGCGTGAAACATTAATTTTTTTTCAAATTCTACAAATC
>JADBJO010000985.1:326660-344160 GCA_016801955.1 Conus betulinus | reverse complement strand
AGAGAGGTGAGGGAAATGTGTGTGTGTGTGTGTGTGTGTGTGTGTGTGTGTGTGTGTGTGTGTGTGTGTGCGTGCGTGCGCGCGCGTGTGTGTGTGGTAAGAGAGAGAGAGGGGGGGGGGGGGAGAATGGGAGAAGGGGGCGGGGCCAAAGACGGATAGAAAATGGGAGAGCAGAACAACACAGAGAGAGGCTGCAGGTAAATCAAGAGAGAGAGAGAGAGAGAGAGAGAGAGAGGGGGGGGGGGGGGGAGGGAGGGGTACAGGGGAAATTAAGAATGAGAGAGGCAGAGACAGAAAGAGAGAGGAGCAGGCAACTCAAGACAAGGTAAGGTAGTGTAATGTTGCTTATAGTCCAGCCGACCGCCAAGGGCCACATCAGGGCCAACTGAAGAAAGAGAGAAAGGGAGCGCAGGTAAAGAGAGAGAGAGGGGGAGAGAGCCAAATCAAGAAAGAGAGAAACGGGGTTCGGGAAAAATACAAGAGAGAGAGAGAGAGAGAGAGAGAGAGAGAGAGAGAGAGAGAGAGAGAGAGAGAGAGAGAGAGAGAGAGAGACAGACAGACAGAGAGAGAGACGGGGGGAGGGGGTGGGGGGAGACTACTGTGTACCTCAACAGAATAAGTAGCAGGGAATAAACCAGACGAGAAAGTAACACGGAAAGAAAATCCAAGAGTCGATCTACCCGTAACATAACCAAGTAACCAATCATTCAATAATAACAACATCAAATGATTGTTGACCAGCAAGATTGTGATATGAAACCAAGAGAGAGTGGATGAGAGAAAATGGTCATAAGTAGAGGGAAGGGGGCGGGGGGGGCGTTAAGAGAAGTGGAGAGTGAACAAACTGCAGTCTGAACAGGAGAAATTCATGGGGAAAGGAAGATTTGGGGGGGGGGGGGGGGGGGGGGGGGGGGGGATTTTCGGGGGTGGGGGGGGGTGGGAGTCAGACAAAATCCAGAGCCGAGCAGATTCTGCGGAGGAAGTGGGGCTGGATTGGATACACTCTCAGGAAGCCAGCATCCAGCACCACACGCCAAGCCCTGACATGGAACCCGCAGGGGAAAGGAGGAGAGAGAGGCCGACCTCGCAGCAGCTGGAGGCGAGAAACTGAGGCAGAGGTAAGGAGGCAGGGGACCAACTGGACAGGCATTCAGCGAGCAGCCCAGAACCGAGTGCGATGGCGGAGCGTTGTCGATAGCCTATGCTCACCCTTGAGCTATGGGCCTAAGTAAGTAAGTAAGTAAGTAAGAAGAGAGACAGACTGAACGAGTGAGGCTAAAGTTACACCATAGGCGAGGGGCTACTGGTACAATCAACACTCTTCTCATTCTCCTACCCATTTCCTGTTCTAATTGACTACACAGCTACCTAACTACAAACGGATAGACATAAAGCATTGGTGGACATGAAAGAATGATAAGTAAGATACACGGGAGAGAATTCGAAATTTAGGTGGAGGGACGTGGATGGTTCAAGGGGGTATAGATAGACCGAGTGATATGGATAAGAAAACTGAACACCACGTAACTATGGCAAGACTGAAAGAGACAGAAAGAAACAGACAACACGTAGACTAGACGGGGGTGGGGGGTGTTACAATAGAATCGCAGAGACTGTGCGCGTGTCTGTTTGTGTTGACGCGATCGTGTATCTGTCTGCGTGCGTGTGTGTGTGCGCGTGCGCGCGCGCGCGCGCGCGCGCGCGCGTGTGTGTGTGTGTGTGTGTGTGTGTGTGTGTGCGTGTGTGTTTGTGTGTGTGGTGTGTGAGCGCGCGTGCGCACGCATGTGTGTGTGTGTGTGTGTGTGTATGTGTGTGTGTGATTGTGTGTGTGTGTGTGTGTGTGTGTGTGTGTGTGTGTGTGTGTGTGTGTGTGTGTGTGCTTTGAGTTAGAATTAGTATTTTATCATGTTTCTGTAATATGTGCTTTGGGCTCTTGCAAAGTAAAGCGCTCTATAAATATCCTTTTAAATTACATTACATTACATTACATCACTCGTTTCGAATCTATCTTTCAATTCAATGACTGATTAGTCATACGAGGACACAGCTAAACACAATGGGTATGAAGCACTAAGTAAAAGAAACTATTTAAAAATTAACACTACCTACAATTCAAGAAGATCTTTTTTTGTGGGTATATGACCATCCACTCTTTCTTAGTTCTACCACTGACGACTGTTACATTGCGCCACAGTGAGTTGGGGACCAGTAAAAACAACGTCGGGCATTCACTAGCCTGAATTACCTTTCACAAGGGAGGGAATCTTAAGAAACACACTCGGCAGAAAATATATTACAGTAATTTCCCCTGGTCATAGATTTTTCTCTAATTCCAAGGACGCATGCACACCCTAGATAAACCCAGAAAGTATTTATAACATACATCATAGCTTCATATCTTCCCCGCGCTAGTCCTGCGTCCACTGCTGCTGGAGGTCCTGGGCTGCTTGCTGTCTGATCTCAGAGGTCCGGGATTCTGCTCCACGTCACCACATCTCAACAACAGCCCGCCCCAAAACATCAGGGTGAGGAGCAGGCCCAGGGTGACACCGTCCGCTCGACAGCGCGGTGTCAACTTGGCGATGCGCACTGCTACTTTTGCCTTCGCCAGCTTCAACATAAAGGCCTGAAATATCGGCTGGAAGCAGCCAGCCACAAACGGCCCTAAAAAAAACTGAAGGAGCCAATGGCATGGTCCTCGACTCAGCCACCCGCAAAGCACTACACTGGTACACTGCCTCAATCCTTACTTCTTCGCAAAATACTACGGAGGATACGAAATGCGACCTGCCTGTGCAAAACCTCCGTTCACTCCCCAACAGAACACAGAGAGAGAGAGAGAGAGAGAGAGAGAGAGAGAGAGAGAGAGAGAGAGAGAGAGGGGGAGAAATATCTTTTGCACAGCGAAAAACTTCTGAAAATCTACCCATGTCGAATAGGATTTCGTCATTTTATATCATTTTTTTCATGATCACTTGAACATAAAAAAAAAGAAGAAGAAAAAAGAATCTGTACCCGCATGGAGAGCCTTGTAAAGGGAAGTAACAATGACTCCAAGCGCATGTCTGGATGCACAGTGCAGCTCTGACTTACCGTGTTTGCCACATGTAAAATCGGTGAGGTAACCTAATCCACAACCACAAAAAGAAACCCATACGCGCTTACATCAGCATGTGTGTGCGTTGACATTTGCAGGAGAGCTGTCTAAAATGATTCGTGTCCCGAAGTCCATCAGTATCAGGCATGTAGGCTGCAGTAGTATATAATATTGGCGGTCTTTCTGTGATCATATGTACACACACACACACACACACACACACACACACACACACACACGCATACGCATAAAGCACACGCTCTCTCTCTCATCTCACGTAATGTCGTGAAAAGACGTAAAATGGAAGTACTATTACTACTGCTACTACTACTACTACTAGTGCTGCTGCTGCTGCTGCTACTGCTACTACTACTACTGCTGCTACTACTACTATACATGCACGCACATGCACAAAATTAAGACGCAAAGGCTTTGCTTTAAGGAATCGAGTATCTATAGACTGGCGCAATTACACTGTTTTGAGAACTTTTATTGTGTCTGAAAGTTGATTCTACTCGTTTTCTTTCATATGGTCATCAAGGCACGAACCAGGTGGTTCCAAGCAGACAGACTTAAATCAAAAGAGTGGGACTATTTGGGGGTTCCACCACCTGGCGCAAAGATAGGGACACGAGTGTGTGCGAAGGCCTGAAAGGTGACGTCCGCTAAGGGGAAGGTCATGTATTGAAGACTGTATGTGATGCCATCGGTAGAAATCCACCCCAAAACAAGGGAAATGATTGGTGGGAAGTTGCTCTTTTGACCAGTTCTCAGTTTAAACATCAAATGTTGGCTCAAACTTATAGTAGGCTTCAAAACGCTTACATTGATCATCTATACGATTTAGTGCAAAATCCTAACTGTGGTGTGTGGCCTGTGTCTGCCAACAGCCAGTCTGTGGTTCTGCTTCTACTTCGTGCCCACTGTCGTCTTCTCTTCCTGACTCCAGCCGCTAAAGACCTGGCTGGCCTGGGGACTGGCCACAAGGGTCGCTTTTACTCGGTATGTGTCTGTGAACACACACGATTCCTGTCTTCAGTAGAGGAATCTTAGATCCTGGTGTCTGGCAAAGGTATGAAGGAGAGGTACCATGGAACTACCCATCGAAGTGATTTGGCAGCAGTAGGCTGGTGATCCAACGTCTATTGCTTTTCGAACATATTGTCTCATGTTTTGGCTAAGAATACACATATATCTTGAGAGAGAGAGAGAGAGAGAGAGAGAGAGAGAGAGAGAGAGAGAGAGAGAGAGAGAGAGAGAGAGAGAGAGAGACAGCGGGGTGGGGGTGGGGGGGGGGGGTTTAAAGACAATGGCTTGAGACCGGAGGGACAAACTATACGCATTGAAAACACCACCATATTCCCGGCCCGGCGACAGCGACCATGCCTGCTCTGAATTAATTTTCAGTTTTCTTACGACACACACGACCATACAAAGCGGTTTCATGTTCTGTCCGTCTCAACGTACAAACGAAAGTCATGTAACAAAACAAGAATGCGCGGGTACAGACATCTATTGATACACATCAGTTCATATCGAAATAGCTGAAGTACGGACATCTTTAAGACATATGAAACCAAGCCATGCTGAAAGCATCAAAATAGTGCCACAAAGACGATGCACCAAAAGCCCTTACTGGCCAATAGTCACCGCAGAATGGACAGCTTGTGTCCACTCTGGACATTCTGTACAGTCCCACTGCCCCGTCGCTGGATCTAGACCAGCTATGAGCTCCTGGCAGTCGGCTGAGCTGTAAACGACGTAAGCTAAAGTCGGCAGATCACAACATACAACTTTTCATGCAAAAATTGTAACAAGCGTGGAGAAAAAAAGTCAGGGCTATTCCAGAACAAAACAGGGGCTAATGGGCCACTAAAGCAGAAAACGGGAGGACGATCAATTAAAAACAGGCGAGGGGAGGGGGAGGGGGGGGGGACAACTCTGTCAAAGAAAGACAGAAAAGGGGGAAATGACTCGTACATAATGTCCGGTGGTAGTGCCATCCGTACTGCAAGTCCCGCCGAAGGATCAGGAAAGACAATGCATAATCACCGTCATGAACCATGAAAAATTTGGTGTGTTCACCAAGCAACAGCTGAATAACGTTGATCGACCGACCATTCTTACAGAACCGATACCATTGCCTAGTAATACCACCAGAGGGAAATTTACATGACTCTAAATGAAGTATTGGCCTGTGTTGGCGCTTGTTTTTATTTTTGTATTGTTTTTTTTTTTTTCCCTCTCACAACCAAGAGAAAACAAGCTGCTGCCTACCATGGGAACTAGCACACACATTCAGATTCTAAGTGCAAAACCCATACTCTTCCAGCGTGGATGGAACTTGGTGTCTGTAGGCAGCTGTTTGCCAAGAACGTTGTCCTGCCGACCTTTGACGGCTATTCTCCCGAGTCCCATTCAATATCATCAGAGAGAGAGAGAGAGAGAGAGAGAGAGAGAGAGAGAGAGAGAGAGAGAGACAGACAGACAGACAGACAGACAGACAGACAGACAGAGGAAAGCATAGTAACTCCGGAGTTCTTAATCAGTGGCGCGGTGGCTCTGTGATGTTTATTGGGTATAAGCCACAGAATATTCACATTTCTGGACATAACCTGTCTCTCGGTGTAAACCACATTATTGCTGATCGGTCGAAATGTGTGTGTGTGTGTGTGTGTGTGTGTGTGTGTGTGTGTGTGTGTGTGTGTGTGTGCACGCGCGCGCGCGCGCATGTCTGTGTGTGTGTGTGTGTGTGTGTGTGTGTGTGTGTGTGTGTGTGTGTGTGTGTGTGCGTGCGCGCTCGCACGCGCCCACGTGTGTGTGTGTTTGTCCCAATGCCAGTATCCACAGTATCCACAGAGAGAGAGAGAGAGAGAGAGAGAGAGAGAGAGAGAGAGAGAGAGAGAGAGAGAGAGAGAGAGAGAGGACTCGCGCTAATCACACGCTCACAGGAATCGTGCTCCTCATCATCCAGACCCATCAGCTCTGTGTCATTTAGGAAAAGAGTCAATATTGGATCTCCCGTGGGGCGATGGCTGGCCACCCTGATTTATTTGCTTTCGATACCGCTGGATAACATGAATCACAAAGACATTTCCCGAAACACTCATTTAGAGATAAGAGAGACGCAGAGGAGAGGAGAAGAGAGAGAAACACAGAGAGAGAGAGAGAGAGAGAGAGAGAGAGAGAGAGGAGCGACGGATGGCCGTGGGGGTGACAGACACAGAGAGATCAGTTAACTTCTCAAAAAAATTCGTCACGAACGATGAAGTTGACATTTTCCCGGCTACTCGTTTGGAGTTCAAAGACAGAAAAATAAACACACGCGCGCGTCCGCGCGCGCGCGCGCGCGCGCACACACACACACACACACACACACACACAGAGTTAGTTTAATCTGAAAGAGAACTCTTAAGGGATTGCGATTAGAGAGTATTACACACACACACACACACACACACACACACACACACACACACACAGGTTTGTCTGCGAGAGTAGAGACCCCTACATGTAAATCAACCAATCCTCTGAGAGTCAGCAGCTGTTGGCTTCACACACTAGTACGAGGCCCAGCGGACCAACTGGTCAGAGAGAGAATGAGCCAGTGTTTGTCTGTCTGTTTTTCAACCACTCAGATGAAATTACTGTATATTGGTGGTGCTTGCGAACGAAAAATAAGGGCTGAAACACAATTCAGACAGATTTTCCTTTTGACCCCCCCCCCCCCCCCCCCCCCTCTCTCTCTCTCTCTCTCAAAATCGGTAACAACAACAACAGCGTGAAAAAAAAAACCTTTTATATAAGCCTTTCCATATCTGTTTGTAAAATGTTTAAAACATACAAACACAGGTATACAGACGTTGTGTCTGTTACACCAACACTAAAACTAACAAATTTGAAAAGTTCTTGATAACGCACCGCCAAAAAAACGTGGTCGAACGAATCGAAAAACAATTGTGGTGAATCTGAATCAGAATGGTCTTGTGATACATTTGTCTACGGTTTGTTTGGGTTTTTTTTGTGTGTTTTTTTTTTTGTTTTGTTTTTTTTTTGCGGTGCGTTCTCAAAGAAACTTTTCAAATTTGTTTAGATTTCCGCCTGCAGTCGCCTCACTTTGCAAGACTATCACTAACAAAGACGAAAAAAAAGACCATGTTCAGGAGAACCGTCAAAGTCTGCCGTAACAGGCAGATCACTTCTGCAGATGTTCAAAATAATCCTCAGCGAACTGAAGAAAAGAAAAGTTCTTACACACATATCCAGAATAATCTTTAAACAATAAGAGAAAAGACAGATTCTTTTCAAAGGTATTCAAAACAACGTCAAAGACCTTACAAATGATATGACGTGTTCTTCTCACAGGCATTCGGAACAAACATCAAAGAAAACAGAAAAAGCACGAATGTTCTGCCACAGACATTCAGAAAAACTCAAGAGAGCTGTTGAGAGACACATGTATATGTGTATTCAGAACAATCCTCAAAGAACGATGGAAAACACACAGCTTCTTTCCACAGACACTAGCAGCAATCCTCAAAGAGCAGCAGCAGAAAAGACACAGTTTCTTCCCCAAATATATTCAGGACAATCCTCAAAGATCAATACTGAAAGATATGTGTAAAACTACAGATATTCAGAACAATCCCCCTAAAAGCTCAACACTGAAAGGTATGAGTGATTTTTGCAGGTATTCAGGACAATCCTGAAAGATCAAAACAAAAGATATATCTGATTTTTACAGGTGTTCAGAACAATCCTCAAACAATACAATAGAAAAGGCACAGGTTCTTTCCCAGGGACATTCAGAACAATCCTCAAAGATCAATACTGAAAGAAGTGTGTGATTTTAACAGATATTCAGAACCATCCTAAAAGATTAATACTGAAAATGTGTGTGCGATTTTTGCAGGTATTCAGGACAATCCTCAAACAACACAATAGAAAAGACACAGGTTTCTTTCCAGGGATATTCTGAACAATCCTCAAAGATCAATGCTGAAAGATATGTGTGATTTTTACACATATTCTGAATAATCCTCAAACAACACAATTATAACTTCCTATAGAAAAGGCACAGGGTCCATTCATAGATATTCAAAGCAATCCTCAAACAGCAAAAGAAAAGAGACAAGTTCTTTTCATCATATTCAGAACAGTCCTTAAAGAATAACAATAAAAAAAAAACAAAGGTTCTGTACACAAACGCTTCATATAACCCTCAAAAAAACTATAGAAGGACGTAAGTTTTTGTTGTTGTTGTTGTTGTTGTTGTTGTTGTTGTTGTTTTTCCCCCGTACACTCAAAACAATCCCCGACGAACAATAGAATAAACATTTCTTTCAGCCGTTCTTCAGAATAACCCCAAAGAATTATGAAAAATCTCTCTGCAGATCTTCAAAACAACCGTCAAATCGAAAACGTGATGTTCGAAATAATCCTCAAAGAATAGTGGAGCAGGTATTCTGAACAATATTAAACGAACAATAGAAAAGTATAGTGGAGCAGGTATCTTGAACAATATTAAAATAACAATAGAAAATTCAAGGGTTTTTCTTTTTCTAAAAGTCAGCCTTGTAAGTGAAAGAGTACAGTCACGTTCTGTTCGAAGATGCTCAGCACAGACATGTCAAACAATTCTCAAAGAACAATCGACCTGACACAGATTCTATCCAAAGACGTTCACAACAATACTGATAGAATGGAGCAGGTAGGTTATTTTTGCAGGTAATCAAAAGAATCCTCAGAGAACATTAAAATATACAAACAAACAAAACCCTAAACAGGCTCTTTCAGCAGCAGAGAATGAGAGATATTTTCAAAACAATAACCAAAGAACAATTTTCAAAAAAGAGGCTCTTTCTGCAAACAACAGGCAGATATTCCAAGCAATATTCAAAGGGCGATAGAAAAAAAGAAACAGCTATTTAAAACGTTCTTCAAAGAGCAACGGAAAGACATATACTCTCCACTGTTCTTCAAAACAATCTTTAATTAAAAAGAAAAAAGGCTTCTGCAAACAACTGGAAGATGTTCAAAACAATCTTCAATTAAAAAAACGTGTCGTCAAAGAACAATTTAAAACACTCGGATATTCAAAACAAACTTCAAATTAAAAAAAATGTATCACCAAAGAACAATTAAAAAACATGCATATATTCAAAAAGGATCTTCGAAAGGCAATAGAACCGAAATTTCTACAGATATTTAGAACGTTCTTCAAAGAACAACGGAAAGATATTTGTACTCTTCATCGATATTTACAACAATCTCCAATTTCAAATAAAAATACATACTCTTCAGAGATATTCACACCAATCTTCAATTTAAAACAGAGGGTCCTTTTGCAAACATCTGGCACATGTTCGAAACAACTTTCAAAGGACCTTTTGATTAGAAAAAAAAAATTCTGCAGGTATTCAAAACAAAGCACTTTCCACAGATATTCAAAACAGTCATCAAAGCACAATGGAATGGTACGTTCTCTTCCTTCTACATATTCCCGACAGTTCCCCAGCGACCATCGCTACATCCTGGCCACCCCGTGATGATTGGATTCGCAATTTTATACAATTCACCCTACCAGGGCGAACTGTCATTACTGGGGTAATCTTTTTCCTTTTTTTTTTTTTTTTTTTTTTTAATCACGGGCTCATTTCGTCGTGCCAACCCGTTTCAGTCTGCCCCTACGTGGCATTATTTTCTTTTTTTTTTTTTTATTTCTTTTTTTTTTTTTAAGGCCATCTTTTTCTGTTAGTTTCCATCATGGCGCGTGAGAAAAATCCATCGCATGGTTGTTTGAATGTCAGGACATTTTAGGCCGAAGATGACATCAATGAACACGACTCTGTACATGTGTGTGCGTGTGCGTTTGTTTCTCTGTGTGTGTGTGTGTGTGTGTGTGTGTGTGTGTGTGTGTGTGTGTGTGTGTGTGTGTGTGCGTGCGTGCGTGTGTGCGTGCGTGCGTGCGTGTGTGTGTGTGTGAAAGTCTACGTTCGTAGGCCTGCCTGTATGACTGTAATGCATGCACGTGAACGTGCATGTTTGCGCACGTGTGTATAAACATAGACGTGTCAGTGCATGCAAGCAGTTTCTGCCTCTTACAAAACACACTTCCTTCCCCAAACTGCCAACCCTACATTGCATGAACTGACTGGGCTACCCGTTTCACGGCAACACGACACCCCACAAACCCAAGTCGGGCGAAACCCGAAAAAGGGCCAAACGAGAAAGGCCGAACCGGGACAACCCCTACCCCCCCCCCCCCCCCCCCCCTTCCACCATCTCCCCCTACTACTCACCCTCCCCTTCCCCCTTCCATCCGCCCTCCAGGTCCCACCTCCTCACCCGACCTCATCCCCCCTCCTCGCACTCCACCACCCCCACCACCCCCTGTCCTCACCAACCGCTCAACACCCCCTTCTCCCCCCCCCCCCCCCCCCCTTCACACCCCCCCTCCCTCCCGGCCAGTGTCGGAGGCGGGAAATGAGGTCGGGGCGGCGAAGTGGGAGATGGGCAGGTGGATGGAGACCCGCTTGGCCGCAGCTGGCTGTGCTGCACCAGGTCGCTGAAGGGCGCGGGCAGCACGTGGTCCCGCAGCTGACACCAGTCCACGTTGTAGAAGAAGTCCATGTTGGTCACGTCGTTCTCCTCATACGGCCCGCGGCCCAGGCGCTGGGTCCTCCGCCGGGCCAGCAACTGGGATGTGTTGGATGGGTAGGGGTTGGGAAGGTGGCGCGGTTGGGGGGGGGGGGTGGGGGGTGGGGAACATACACGTCAGTGCGTGAAACGCAGGGTTTTTAAGACAAGCAGGTGCGCGAGCGGTCCACGCGCGCTCGCGCGTGCATACACAGACACGCACGCACACACGCACGCATGCACGCGCACACACACCACACCACCACACCAACAACAACAACAACGACAACAACAACAACAACAACAAAGTATTGAAACTGACCATGCTGCTTAGCAACAAACAAATTTGTCCAGCTTTACATCTTTATAAAAAGGAAAGATAACATGTCCGCAAACAACACAGACATATTACAGTACAAATCTGTTTATATTGTCTGCGGAAACATTGTCTTTCCTTATCCAAAATTGCTTCAATTTCCGCTTTCAGTCACCTTGCTTTGAAGCCAGTTTTACATCGTTAAACAAACAGAGTCATAAGCAAAGTAAAATGCAGCTCAAAACCCCATCATTCAGCACTTCATGTCTGTGCAAATCATCACAACAAATCCCCGCAAGTTATACACACATGAAGAAAACGATATCCATGATCATCCCCCCCCCCCCCTCCCCCCCGGATAAAATCACCACGAGGGTTGTGGCCTGCGTGGACGGATGATTGAGACATACTCCACCAGTCAGCAACATCACCAGGGTGAGGAAGATTGTCCTCTGGACTGACAGTTGTAAAACCCTTCTTCCCTCATCGACTCACCAGTTCTCTGCGAGGTGGCATAGCAGCGAACACCAAGGGAGAGGTGGCAGCTCTCCTTTGCGGGACACTGATGTGAGAGGTCAGTGTCACGCAGCGCAGCGAACCTTCCAACCGTATGGGTGATGGCGGGTCTAGCCTGTGTCGCCGGAGGACGGCTCCTGGAGATGTGGGGCGATCGGCGATGGAGCGCAGTCTGACAGCGATTACCGTGGCCTGGGATACCATGCTTTGGGGCCGGGCATGGGGACACACCTCATGGGGTTGGGACTGAAAAGTTGCCCTCTCGGCCGCAGTCTACGTGGACCATAGAACAGAAGGGACTCATGCAGCGCTCGAGTGACTTTTGTCCTGCTCCCTCTTTGAGGCGGCCTCACGCGCCACAGGACCATCGCCACCCGAGCACGATGAAGGCTGCCTGGTGGCCCAGAAGACAGGTCTTTTGAGGGGGAAAGAGACAAAGTACACTGTGACGCCCACCGTCGGCCTACCCAACACCTGAAGGTGAACCCAAGTTCACTAAAAACCAGAGCTGAGAGAGCGACAGACGACGGCCCCCACACGGAACCAGAATTGCCAACGACAACTGCCACAAAGTATGCAGACTGAAGTCTGCAAGTACATCCTATCCTTAAGGTCTCTGGCCAATAGGACGCTAATCTCCCACTGACCGATCTACTCACCTGGCTAATGAGGGCTTTGACCTATTACTGTGTAGAGACAGATAACTGAAACAGATTTCACTGCTAGGGGACCCGTCAGTCTGATAAGGACTTTTTTTTATTGTTGTAATTATTATACAGTGTATTTATCTGGCCCGTATCCTCGGTTATCCTCTAAGCGCTAGACAACAATGCCTACCTGGGCAGAGCCGACAGAAGAGCTGCCTGCCGGTGTCACATTCGGTCCGTTCCCGTGTTATTCAGTCGGATGTCAATCAATCACTTAATTGCTCACTCATACTTTCCACGGAAGTATGCATGTTGTGTGTATATGTGTCATCCATGCCAACGGCCAAATTGGCCGCATCTTCCAAAAGCTGGTAATGAGATTTCTTTTATATCTATGTGCAAGACGTTATGCGTGTGGTACACGCAAAAGCCCGGATAAAAAGTCTCGTGTGAACTTTTCAGGGAATAAGAAACAGAACCAATGCTAATTTCGTGGGGAAAAATATCCCTGTGGCCAAATGGTCCTGCCCAGATTCGTACTCGCAACCTCAGGATCACCACGGTCTCAAGTCCAGCGCTCTACCATTTGAGCTCTTACAGCCCTGTGTGGGCTGGCATGTGTGGACTCGATTCTTGCCTGAGCGAAATGTTTAGGATTAACTTCCCCCAGCGCAGAAATAAATATTTTGGATCGGCTTCCTTACTCACTAACTCGCCGGGTACCTGCTTCTGCCCGGGTTAGACTCTCGGTTGGGATAGAATTCAATGGCAGTCTGGTCTGAGTAGACAGATTGTTGTGATCAACTTCCACGGGAGCTTTGACTGCTATAGACACTTCGTTGGAAAAAACACTCCCATAGGATCTTCAGCCTTTACAGACAGATTTTTGGGATACACTTCCCTGCTTGGTGACCCACAAGATGGATAAAGCTTCTTTTTTTTTTGTGAGCGGACCTTTTGTTTGGGATAAACTTACCGGCTTATCAAGCTGGTGAAGAAAACTGGCCTGGGGGGATAGGGATCGGATACACTTCCCTTGCACACCGACTCACCAGAGTGAGAAGTTTGGCCTGAACAGACAACTGGGGTATACTTCCTTGATGAACGGATCGCTGGCAATGGTCTTCTCCAGCAGTTCAGGGAACTCACGTGGCTGATAAGGGATTTGGCCTGTGTGGACAGGTAGCTGGGATACGTCTCGTCCTTGTAGATCATCTCCAAGCTGTGGCACTCCCCTTTGCAGTCCTTTTTCCACGAGAACGGGTACTGCCGTCGAGTGAGATAATTAAAATCATCCATGTGCTTTTCAAAAATGAGTTTTTTTAAAAAAAGAGGCTGCAATGGTTCTCCCCCTCCCTCCCTCCCTCCCTCCCTCTCTCTCTCTCTTTCTTTCTTTCTCTCTCTCTCTCTCCTCCTCCAGCGCGCGCGCGCGCGCGCGCGCGTGTGTGTGTGTATTAAGTTCTGTTCGGTTAAAGTTGAGTAAATATTCAAATTCAGCAAAATGGGTGTAAGTTTATGATGACCAGCCTGCTCTATGTTTTAGTAATTATGCCAGCACGCCTTTAATACACATAAAACGCTTCTTGCATTTTGCTTAGTCATTTTGTGTCATGTTGAAGTGGATTACATTGTTTCTTCTTTTGTTTTATGTCGTCCATACCCCCAAAGGGGTGACAGGATAATTAAATCTTGAAATCTTGTGTGTGTGTGTGTGTGTGTGTGTGTGTGTGTGTGTGTGTGTGTGATACGGGAAGTCTTTCTGCGTTTCATTTGTCTGCATACCGGTACTGAGCGTCGTCGTCGCAAGCATATCGAGAAAGACAAGCGAGCAACACAAAACCAGCCCAAGTCATAGAGTTGCACCCCTTTGCATGCTGAACAACCCCCCACCCCCATGTCCGAAGACCATTTCCTGATTTCGACACAGCTAAGCCGCGCGCGCAAAAAAAAAAAAAAAAAAAAGGATACAAGGGACATATACTACCTGGTGAACACGTCACGCAAGGTCGTCTCATACTGACAACGGCTGCCTATGCAACAACTTCACCGACCCGCGGTGAGCCGGTGGCGAATGCACGGGCAGTAATATACAGCGCACTTTGATTTTTGCTGGCAACATTGAACGCGGAAAGCCGTTTCTTTCCTTGGCTTCTGGTGTCGTCAGATAACTGCCGCTGTTGTTTTTCTCGGAAAATACCGTTTTGTTTCGACCAAAAGTTTATGGCTACTACATCCGAATCAAATAAAGAGTGTTTTAAAGTCTTAGATAAACAACACATAACACTTCCCTTGACGGAAAATCAAGTGTATAATTCTTTGCAGGAAAAAGTCGCGGTTGGTTTCTATATTTTATCATCTCATTTGGCAGAGGGGGGGGGGGGGGGGGGGGGGAGAGAGAGAAGAATACGTTATAGACTGTCTGATATGTGTCTGGCCTTCAGTTTTGTTTATCTATGTGTGTATTGATGAGTTAATGTTTTACAGATTGCTTTTCCTAAACACAGTAATAATCATTCTGCATGAGAGGGTTTCTTTCACAGAAAAGAGAGACAGAGAGACAGACAGAGAGAGACAGAGAGAGAGAGACAGAGAGAGACAGAGAGAGAGAGGGGAGAGAGAGAACGCGAGAGAGAGAGAACGCGAGAGAGACACAGTAACAGAGAAAGGCAGACAGACAGAGACAGAGCTCACACCACACCACCACTCGTTTCAACATCCGTGACATCAGACTGACAGTCGAAAGCACAGCAGAGACGGGCAAGCAAGCAAGCACACACACACACACACACACACACACACACACACACACACACACACACACACACACACCTCTCCACACACCATCCTGTACATCAGGATCCCAAAAGACCACCAGTCCACCGTCTTGTCGTAGTCTTGGCCCAGGAACAGCTGCCAAGACAGAGGAGGGGAGCACAGAGGAGAAGAGACATTGGGGGAAAGCAGCCTCAAGAAAATGGATTCTGCGTCAGCGGCACAGTCATGAGTGTGCCAACTTTGCGGGCTCAAAGCGCGTGCGCACACACACGCATGCACGCATGCGCATGCACACAAACATACACACAACACATACACACACACGCGTGCACGCACGCACACATGCACGCGCACACACACACGCACACACACACACACACACACACACACACACACACACACACACTTACATACACGCAAACGCATACGCGCGTACACACAAACACAACACGCACGCACGCACACACACACACAGCACGCACACACATACACAAACATGCGCACGCAAACGCATGCACGCACGCATGCACATACACCGTCCCCTCTCCCTCCTCCCTTTCATCTCTTCTCCAGCCTTTCTCGGATACAGACAGAGGGGAAAGAGTTGATGTGTTATTTGGCTGGTTGATCAGATCCGATACATGAAGACATCATACACTCGCGTAAGTTGCACTCGCGCGCGCGCGCGCGCGCGCGCGTGTGTGTGTGTGTGTGTGTGTGTGTGTGTGTGTGTGTGTGTGTGTGTGTGTGTGTGTGTGTGTGTGTGTGTGTGTGTGTGTGTGTGTGTGTGTGTCTGTCTGTCTGTCTGTCTGTGTGCGCGCATGCGCGTATGTACACGCGCATGCTGCGTATGTGTGGATGCATGTATATACTCACCAACGTCTAAAGGTCTGTGTATACATAGGTGCCTATAAATGCTGGTATCCGTTAACCACTTCCGCGCACACATGCGCATAATTGTGAGTGAGTGAGTGAGTGAGTGAGTATGTGTGTGTGTGTGTGTGTGTGTGTGTGTGTGTGTGCGCGTGCGTGTGTGAGTGCGCACGTGCACGAGCATGTACGTATGTGTCTTTCTATCAATGTGCAGGTACATGTGCATGTGTGTGGTGAGTGTGTGTGTGTGCGTTTGTGTGCGTGCAGGCGCGCGCACGTGTGTGTGTGTGTGTGTGTGTATGTGCATGCAGGCTTACGCGCGCGCGTGTGTGTACGTGTGTGTGTGTGTGTGTGTGCTTGTGTGCGTGTGTGCGTGTGTGTGTGTGTGTGTGCGAGCGCTCACGCATGCATTTTGTGTGTGTGTGTGTGTGTGTGTGTGTGTGTGTGTGTGTGTGTGTGTGTGTGTGTGTGTGTGTGTGTGTGTGTGCGTGCGCGTGCGTGTGCGTGCACGCGCGTACAGCTTGCATTGTCCCCCGAATGAGCGTGGCGGCCCGTCCAGACGTACCGCCAGCCCTGCCAATAGCTGTAACAGAATGAAGACCTTGGGACTGGCACGCCTACCGCCGTCAGCACTGACCGCTGACGTCACTGTGGATCCCAGCCCCTTCATCATCCGGCAGGAACAACAGACGAATTATCTCCTAGGGTTTTTTTTTTTCTTTTTTTTTTTTTTTTTTTTTTAAGGGTTTTTGTGAACACGGTTAGAATACTGGTTGAGGGTAAGGTTATGATCTTCATATGGTGTGTCTTGGGGCGGTTGACACCTGGCGGAACCCATCCCTCTCCACAGCCGATGTCCTCCAACTCTGAAACTGGTCGCGGACACGAAGCCGTTTGGCTGGGTAGCGTCCTTTCCGCCCTGGCCGTTGATTCTATAAGGAGTTCCCCCGCCCAAGGCCGTTCCCCACCCCCTCAGTGATTTTAGCCCGCCAGCTCAAGCGGTGGACATCAGGGTATGGCGCTCGGAGCCAGCACGTGTGAGATTTTTGGATGAGGCCCGTGATGCAGTCCACCCTACCAGGCAGGATGGCCACCAGCCAACCATGGTGCTACCTCTATCCAAGCCTCCTATACTACACTCTTCTGTGGCGCCCCAGGTGACTTCAAGACTCCGGGGTAGGTGATACGTGACAGGAAGGTTAGGTTCAAGATCACGGCGAGGGTGAGGGGTAGAGGTCAGGATTAGATGGGATTGCGAACAACACGTAACATTCACCGACCGCCCGTGATAATTCGTTTTCCCCCCCATTTCAACTGTCGCAGACCCCGCGTCAGCAAACACCCCCACTCCCAACCCCCACGCGATGTTGTCTGCCAGCCGACGTGGTTTACCGAGATGGGGCTCCTGCAGTCAGAAAGTGTGACAGACTAAGGGGGACGGGGTAGGGGAGGTGGACAGCCAGCGATTTCCGTTGACCCAAGCAGGTCAAAAAGCGCCAAATGCCAAACACCTATCCAAAGCCCTCGCCCTACACCTTAGTGGTATGAAGTCGGTGACAAGATCCGTCAGACCCTGCAAGATCGTCCTCCGAAGAAGAAGTGCAGGGGAAACAAAAAACGTTTGGGCAGACAAGGGAA
>JADBJO010000985.1:221660-321660 GCA_016801955.1 Conus betulinus | reverse complement strand
GGAGATGTGTGTGTGTGTGTGTGTGTGTGTGTGTGTGTGTGTGTGTGTGTGTGTGTGTGTGTGTGTGTACTGAGTGTGCATGTGTGCGTGTTTTTTTTTTTGCGTGTGTGAGTGCTCGCACGCGCGCCAGCGCGTCTGTCTGTGTGTTTAAAAGAGAGAGAAGAGTATAGACTGAGATGGAAAGAAAGAAAGGAGAGAGAGAGAGAGAGAGAGAGAGAGAGAGAGAGAGAGAGAGAGAGAGAGAGAGAGAGAGAGAGAGACAGACAGACAGACAGACAGACAGACAGACAGACAGAGACAGAGAGAGACAGAGCGAGAGAGAGAGAAAGAGTGACAGATTCAGAGAGAGATGTCAACTAGAACCTGAGTTACTGTTTCTTTCGGACATGAAAGTTCCTTTTGAGAGTGACGTCGTAAGAAAACGTGTCTTGTTTGTGGTACTAAAGTCAATATTTAGTTCCCATCATACATTTTGCCCACCAGGCTTTTTTTTTTCGAACACGGCAGTCTGAGCCAAACCGCTGACGAGGCACCTACCGGGGTTTGGAAAGTATTGGTCATCTGAACGACGAAAGGGCAGTTATGGGTGGCCTTCAGTGCGGCCATTTCGTTGACCACCGCGGTGCAGGTCACCAGGCTCTTGGACATCAGCTTGATGGCCACAGGGTCTTCTTTGGGCTTGTTCTGGTACTGCGCCAACCAGACCTTCAGGAAACAGCAAAAAGTCATCCGTGCACCAAAATGGAGAACTGTCCAACAACGTTGGTCGGAGCTATAGTGCCAGCAGAGGCGTGGCTATCGCAAAAAGTGTCAGCCACACTCTGTTTAAGTGTAAGTTTACATAATTTCTTCATGTGTCGTTCATTTCATCCCATCCCTCATGCTCGGATCTCCAATCATTAAACACACACACACACACACACACACACACACACACACACACACACACCCGAAGATGCGGGTGGGACCCAGAGAAGCACTGTCCTCAACTGTAGAACAAACCAGCTGGGAGCAAACCTGCACCACCCTTGGCAGCCTGCGCGGTGTTCACATAGGGTGCAGGCATGCACAGGGCATTCCATTAAGATGTCAAGGGACATAACTGCTCCCTGGCAGATGCTATTGTGTAATGGCCACTGGACATGACAAGACAGAACCCCCACGGCTGCGTTCCCGTGGGTGTACCAGCCCATAACATAATTAACGCATCTGTCGTTCATTTAATCCCATACGTCATGCTTGGACCCCCAAACACTGATTGTCAATCTGCTCAATTACTGATTGTCAGTGTAGGATGTTTCCATCAATGGTTGTCAGTGTACGATGCTCCATCAATGATCGTCAGTGTAGGATGCTCCATCAATGATTGTCAGTGTACGATGCTCTCCATCAATGATTGTCAGTGTACGATGCTCCATCAATGATTGTCAGTGTACGATGCTCCATCAATGATTGTCAGTGTGCGATGCTCTATCAATGACAGTCAGTGTACGATGCTCCATCAATGACTGTCAGTGTACGATGCTCTATCAATGACAGTCAGTGTACGATGCTCCATCAATGACAGTCAGTGTACGATGCTCCATCAATGATTGTCAGTGTACGATGCTCCATCAATGATTGTCAGTTCAGACTGCTCCATCAATGATTGTCAGTTCAGACTGCTCCATCAATGATTGTCAGTTCAGACTGCTCCATCAATGATTGTCAGTGTACGATGCTCCATCAATGATTGTCAGTTCAGACTGCTCCATCAATGATTGTCAGTTCAGACTGCTCCATCAATGATTGTCAGTGTACGATGCTCCATCAATGATTGTCAGTTCAGACTGCGCCATCAATGATTGTCAGTTCAGACTGCTCCATCAATGATTGTCAGTGTACGATGCTCCATCAATGATTGTCAGTGTACGATGCTCCATCAATGATTGTCAGTGTACGATGCTCCATCAATGACTGTCAGTGTACGATGCTCCATCGCTGATTGTCGATGTACGATGCTCCATCACTGACTGTCAGTTCAAACTGCTCCATCAATGATTGTCAGTGTAGGATGCTCCATCAATGATTGTCAGTGTACGATGCTCCATCAATGATTGTCAGTGTACGATGCTCCATCAATGATTGTCAGTGTACGATGCTCCATCAATGATTGTCAGTTCAGACTGCTCCATCAATGATTGTCAGTGTACGATGCTCCATCAATGATTGTCAGTGTACGATGCGCCATCAATGACTGTCAGTGTACGATGCTCCATCAATGATTGTCAGTTCAGACTGCTCCACCAATCATTGTCAGTGTATTATGCTCCATCAATGATTGTTAGTGTATGATGCTCCATCAATGATTGTCAGTATAGGATGCTCCACCAGTGATTGTCAGTGTATGATGCTCCATCAATGATTGTCAGTGTACGATGCGCCATCAATGATTGTCAGTGTACGATGCGCCATCAATGATTATCAGTGTACGATGCTCCATCAATGATTGTCAGTTCAGACTGCTCCATCAATGACTGTCAGTGTACGATGCTCTATCAATGATCGTCAGTATACGATGCTCCATTAACCATTGTCAGTGTACGATGCTCCATTAATGATTGTCAGTGTACGATGCTCCATCAATGACGGTCAGTGTACGATGCTCCATCAATGATTGACAGTGTAGGATGCTTCATCAATGCTCGTCAGTGTACGACGCTCCATCAATGATAGTCAGTGTACGACGCTCCATCAATGATTGTCAGTTTAGGATGCTCCATCACTGATTGCCAGTATAGGATGCTCCATCAATGATTGTCAGTATAGGATGCTCCATCAATGATTGTCAGTTCAGGACACTCCATCAATGATTGTCAGTTTAGGATGCTCCATCAGTGATTGTCAGTATAGGATGCTCCATCAATGATTGTCAGAGTAGGATGCGCCATCAATGATTGTCAGTGTACGATGCTCCATTAATGATTGTCGGTTCAGACTACTCCATCCATGATTGTCAGTTTACGATACTCCATCAATGATTGTCCGTTGGATGCTCCATCAGTGATTGTCCGTGTAGGATGCGCCATCAATGATTGTCAGTTCAGGATGCTCCATCAAAGATTGTCAAATCTGGGATGCTCCATTAGTGATTATCAGTTTAGGATGGACTATTACGGATTGCCGTTCTGGGATAGTCAGATAAGAACTGTCAGTTTACGGTGCTTAGCCATCAGTCGTCATTTAAGGTGCTCAGTCAGTGACTGACAGTCTGGGGTGCTCAATCATAGATCATCGGCACAGTAATTCGATCATTGCTTATTGCTTTAACAACATTCAGGACAATGAAAACGAAGAATGTTGCTCATCTTGCCTGAAGAAGACCAAAGAGGTCGAAACGCGTCGTGATTTGTCTTGCAGTTTGTTTGCCCCTTTTGTCCGGCGGAATAGCAATAATTTCTCGTTCTAAATCTGTGTGACATGCTTTACAGGTCCAGGTAACAATTATCAAGAGTGGCTAAGAAATGATTTCACTGTTTTTGACGGCATCAGCTTCAAATCATGCGTAATGTGGTCTCAAGACTTAGCGGGTGGGTGTAACGCATATGGACTAGTCCGCATGCAGTGACGCCTCCTTGATGAAAATGAAACTGACCGCAAGTTTTTTTTTTTATCATCTATGAAGGATGAGGTGTGTGTAAAATGAAATCGCTGATCCATGTTGATCCGTTAGGGTACATAGTTCGTGGATTACAAAATCCAACAATTTATTTAAGGGGGGGGGGGGGGGGGGGGGGGGGGGAAAGAGGTTGGGGGGGGGGGAGGGGAGGGAGAGGACGGGGAGCACATGGATAAAACTGAAAATGAAATTAAAGAGACAAAGAACAGCACTAACCATGCCTCAAATTCTGTGGTCCTTCATGCCCTTGTTCTCATGGTCACCTCCCTTTCGATTCCTTCTCCATGTCTATGCTCTCGGTTAGGTTCTGTCGGCGTGACCGCTGTCAGCCAGTTCATGAGGACTGTCACTGCATTGGCCAGGGTGGCACCACCCTCCGGAGAGACAGAGCTCACCCACGCTGGCTCTACGACGAAGCCATTGTTATCATCAGTAAGAGGTTAGTAGGTGGTGTCCTGCGCATGTCAGATCATAAAAAGGAGTGACTCGGCAGCATGCGGTGTCTCCTCTGGTGGGTTGCCTCATGACGACTTGACACTGACTGCTCCCTGTGGATTGCCGGTGCCGGAGCAGTGGCGGGACAAGCCAGGCTGTGACTGTGGCCGTGGAGGGAGGGAGGGGGTGGGGAGGGGGAAGGGGGCGCCGGTATGAGCGGGTGGGGTGCAAAGCCACTGGAGTGGCACAGAAGATGAGACAAAGAGCGCGCGCGCACACACATACATACATACACACACATATGCACATGCACATACACACACACACACACACACACACACACACACACACACACACACACAGACAACCTTTGAGACTTTGTGTTCACGTCAATCTTTCAGTCAGCCCCTGATCATTCCATACTTCACTGAAAACAATGTGTGAACCAGTCAGCCCCTGATCATTCCATATCTCACTGAAACACAATGTGAACCAGTCGACCCCCATTATCATTCCATACGTCACTGAAACACAATGTGAACCAGTCAGCCCCCATTATCATTCCATATCTCACTGAAACACAATGTGAACCAGTCGACCCCCATTATCATTCCATACGTCACTGAAACACAATGTGAACCAGTCAGCCCCTGATCATTCCATATCTCACTGAAACACGATGTGAACCAGTCATCCCCTGATCATTCCATACCTCACTGAAACACAATGTGAACCAGTCAGCCCCTGATCATTCCATATCTCACTGAAACACAATGTGAACCAGTCAGCCCCTGATCATTCCATATCTCACTGAAACACAATGTGAACCAGTCGACCCCCATTATCATTCCATACGTCACTGAAACACAATGTGAACCAGTCAGCCCCCATTATCATTCCATATCTCACTGAAACACAATGTGAACCAGTCGACCCCCATTATCATTCCATACGTCACTGAAACACAATGTGAACCAGTCAGCCCCTGATCATTCCATATCTCACTGAAACACAATGTGAACCAGTCGACCCCCATTATCATTCCATACCTCACTGAAACACAATGTGAACCAGTCAGCCCCTGATCATTCCATATCTCACTGAAACACGATGTGAACCAGTCATCCCCTGATCATTCCATACCTCACTGAAACACAATGTGAACCAGTCATCCCCTGATCATTCCATATCTCACTGAAAACACGATGTGAACCAGTCATCCCCTGATCATTCCATACCTCACTGAAACACAATGTGAACCAGTCAGCAGCCCCTGATCATTCCATATCTCACTGAAACACAATGTGAACCAGTCATCCCCTGATCATTCCATACCTCACTGAAACACGATGTGAACCAGTCATCCCCTGATCATTCCATATCTCACTGAAACACAATGTGAACCAGTCAACCCCTGATCATTCCATACGTCACTGAAACACAATGTGAACCAGTCATCCCATGATCATTCCATATCTCACTGAAACACAATGTGAACCAGTCAACCCCTGATCATTCCATACGTCACTGAAACACAATGTGAACCAGTCAGCCCCTGATCATTCCATACCTCACTGAAACACAATGTGAACCAGTCATCCCCTGATCATTCCATATCTCACTGAAACACAATGTGAACCAGTCAACCCCCCCATTATCATTCCATACGTCACTGAAACACAATGTGAACCAGTCAGCCCCTGATCATTCCATATCTCATGGAAACACAATGTGAACCAGTCAACCCCCATTATCATTCCATACGTCACTGAAACACAATGTGAACCAGTCAACCCCCATTATCATTCCATACGTCACTGAAACACAATGTGAACCAGTCAGCCCTGATCATTCCATATCTCACTGAAACACAATGTGAAAACCAGTCAGCCCCCTGATCATTCCATATCTCACTGAAACACGATGTGAACCAGTCAGCGCCCATTATCATTCCATATCTCACTGAAACACAATGTGAACCAGTCAGCGCCCATTATCATTCCATACCTCACTGAAACACAATGTGAACCAGTCAGCGCCATTATCATTCCATACCTCACTGAAACACAATGTAAACTAGTCAGCGCCATTATCATTCCATACCTCACTGAAACACAATGTGAACCAGTCAGCCCACAATCATTCCATACCTCACTGAAACACAATGTGAACAAGTCAACCCCCACTATCACTCCAAACCTCGGTGAAAACACAATGTGAACCAGTCAGCCCCCATTATCATTCCATACCTCACTGAAACACACTATACACGAGTAAGACCATGTTCATTCCATACCTCGCTGAAGCCGCCTTTGCCAATCCGCTTCTGGAAGCAGAAGATGTCCTCCATGTTGGCCTTGGCCTTGCCCATGCTGCAGCGCAGCGCATACCTCTGCATGGACACACACACACACACACACACACACACACACACACACACACACACACACACACAAGATCGCCGTCAGTCTGGCATCATGATGCAGTTAGTTGCACCTAAGCTTGAAAGAAAGAAAGAAAGAAAGAGACAAAACAAACAAAGAGAGAAAGAAAGAAAGAAAGAAAGAGAAAAAGAAAGGAAGGAATAAAGAAAGGGGGAAAGAAAGGAAAGAAAGAAAGAAAGAAAACAAGGAAGAAACAAAGAAAGAAAGGAAGAAAGAAAGGAAAGAAGAAATAAACAAAGAAACAAAGAAAAAAAAGAAAAAGAAAAGGGAGAACGAAAAAGAAACAATGGAAGAAGAAACAAAGAAAGAAAGGGAGAAAGAAAGGAAAGAAAGAAAGGAAAGAAGAAAAAAAAAAAAAGGAAAAAAAAAACAAAGGGAGAAAGAAACGAAGAAAGGAAAAAGAAACAAACAAAGGAAGAAACAAAGAAAAGAAAAAAACAGGAAGAAATAAGGGAAGGAAGACAAGAAAGAAAGAGAAGAAAGAAAAGAAAGAAGAAAGAAAGGAAAAAGAGGAAAGAAGGAAAAGAAAAAAGGAAGGATGGAAGGAACAAAGAAAAAAAGGGAAGAAAGAAGAAAGAAAGAAAAAAAGAAAAAAGCATGAAAGAAAGAAAGAAAATTGGAAAAAGAAAAAAGAAGAAGAAAATCCGCTGAAATAATTCTGAAGATTTTCTTTTCAATGATAGACTGAATCTGTTTGTGTGCATATTTGTGTGTGTGTGTGTGTGTGTGTGCGTGCGTGCGCGCGATCGTGCGTGCGTGCGTGCGTGCGAGCGTGTGCGTGTGTGTGTGTGTGTGTGTGTTTGCCCGTGCGCGCTGCAATGTAATTTTGTGAACTTGTAGGCATTAAATGAAGGATAAATCATTCGCCATGTTTTGATGGAATGATACTGAATGTGTAAGTTTTTATGAAGCCCTATGGTGTCTTACAAACAGAAATTGTTGTCTTTCTCTCCTTTAATTTTGAAAACAAAAGACCAATACAATTTTTTTTCATTTTTCAACAACAGAGCTCTTACACACACACACACACACACACACACACACACACACACACACACACACACACACACACATACGCGAACGCACGCATGTACACACACACACACACACACACACACACACACACACACACACACACACACACATCTAAATTGCAGACAGGTTGGGTGTAAAGGAGTAGATGAAAGGCCAGATGTTGGTAGAAGTGGTGAGAGGAGGGGGGGGGGGGGGGGGGGGTGTCTGGAAACTGCTGGTGGTGGGAGGGAGGGATGACATAGTAGACGGCAACAGACATGGAACTGACCCTAGTTTTCAGCGGATGGAAGAGGCCGTCCAACAGAATGTTATTGTCCACACCTGTAAGCGACGGGTGAGCGGACGCCAGTAGCGTCTTCCTCTGCATCACACACACACACACACACACACACACACACACACACACACACACACAGGAGTGGGAGGGAGGGACACACACACACACACACACACACACACAGTCACACGTACACACACACACACACACACACACACACACACACACACACACACACACACAGGAGGGAGACACACATACAGAGCCACACACACACACACACACACACACACACACACACACGCACGCACGCACGCACACACGTACGTGCACACGCGCGCACGCACGCACACACACACACACACACACACACACACACACACACACGCGCGTGCGCGCGCGCGCGCGCGCGCACACACACACACACCACAACTATACCACCACCATCATCACCACCACCACCACCGCCATCACTATCACCATCACTACCACCATCACATATTATGTAGATATATGTACATACATTTTTTAGGGGATTTTTAGAGTGCACATCTGCAGGCTCTCTTTAAAACACACACACACACACACACACACACACACACACACACACACACACACACACACACACAGAGAAATTATCATTTTCCTTAAAGACAATGCAACACACATCCAAACAACGCAATGGAATATTGTCAGCGTCATCTAAAAAAAAAAATGAAAAAAAAAAAAAAAAAAAATCAGGATTTCGCAACAACAACAAAACTCGACTGTGAAACACCTCAAAAAGAGTGTAGTCTACTTCCATGCCGGAGTCTTCTTCGTTATGGATACAGAACCGAAGCGGTGTACAGTACTGCAGAATGATCGACAGCATCATCTTGTAAAATATACTACTGGCAAAAAGTTTAAGGGCCACCTGTCATTTTGACGTTAGTGTCTGAGTGTGTAAATAATAGGCTTGAAACGAAGTCACAATGACCCAAAACTTGGTTAGACATATTGAACAGATGTTCCTTAACAGATCACAACACCTAAAAACCCACTGCGGTACATGGTGGAGCGCAGCTGCACGTGCGGAAACCACGTAAACCGGTAAAACGGGTGCCATGGGTAACGCTGCTGTTTTCCAAGACGACAACGCCCGTCCACACTGAGCCCGTGTCGTGGACGATCATCTGCAGCAAAAGGGGATCATCCGGATGCAGTGCCATCTTGGTCATCCAATCTGGCTCCAATTGAGCACCTCTGGGATGTCCTTGGACGGCGGGTAGCCCACAACCACCCCCTGCCTGTTGACGTGGCCCAGCTCACTCTCTTTCTGCAGCAGGAGTGGCCATACCGCGGGACACTCTTCGGACCCTGGTGGACTCCATGCGTCGACGTTGTGCCGCTTGCCTGGCGGCAAACGGTGACTACACTCGGTACTGAATGGTGCAGTTTTCAGTTGTGGCTTATGTGACGATCCTGAGGAAGGGTGATTGGACATTACAGCCGCTGTCCGCGTTTGATTTGTTGATTTCGTGCAATGGTCCAATGAATTTGTTCTTGAATAAATTTGGAAGATTTTGCGTCCGTTCTTCTTAACACTGGCTGTAGTGTTTTGGTCTGGGAGACAGCGTTGGCAATGGCCCTCAACTTTTTGCCAGTAGTATATGATGAAACTGTCATACCTATGAAATTGTGACCAGACACCCTTCGTTGGCTTTGTGAAGGTCATTTGCATGAGTAATATTACCGAATGTCGAACAGTCATCCAGACATCCGTTTGGTGGCCCTAATTGTCCGATTACATTCTGGTGTTTGGTTGCTTTTTTGTAACCTACATATGCCAGTGCACTGGGTACAGCAATTGTACTTAAGTGATTTGTCGGCAATCGCTGCATTGTTTGATAAAAACTGTTTAAAAAAAAAAGAAAAAAAAGAAAAAATTTAACCCGTCATTTGGTCAGGTGATGGGAGTCAAGACTATTAGCTTAACAGCTTTGACAATCCTCAACTTTTAAGAAACTGCAACCCTCAATTGATCAGAGACACCAAGATCAGATTTCAGTACCATCGATTTCCAACTTTTTTGCTCTTTGGCTTTAATACGAGGGTTCTTCTTTGTAACGTAGGCTAACCTAATCTATGCTAGCCTATTGTCAATAGTATTGGCATCAACAGACTATGATCGGTGAACAGATCAAACAAAACTCACTGGGCCTCCGGCGCCTCTCTGCCCTGCTTTTTCACACAAAACAAGGCCTTCAGCATCTTGACAAGTCAGGCAGTTAATACATATGGTTCCTATAGTAAGGTTAGAGTCAAACTGAATTTTGACAAATGTCTTAGATTTTAGACTGTTAAGTTTATATTTAAAAAAAAAAAAGGGGGGTGACGTCATCAGTTAATTTCCGTCATTTCTTTCTAATTCAAACGTAAATTGCATGCTTTTTACGTCACCAGCAATCACCTACCACCCACCACGCCCCGCCACCTCTCTCTCTCAAACCTGTAATCTCTCTCTCTCTCTCTCTTGTGTGTGTGTGTGTGTGTGTGTGTGTTGTAATGAAAGGTAACAAATATAACGACATTAGAAATCGGTGTACACCTAGAAACTTTTACATATACAAAGTCCGTATTTAACTATTGTCGTTTGCTTTGTGGTAGAAAGAAAGTGTTGCTAAACTTAGCGAAGTTCTTGAAACTTAGTAAAGTTGTGTAACATTACATTCAGTATGTTAATTATAGGGGAAAAATTGATGTTTGATTTGTTTCATTTCTATTTGTCCGAGTTGTTTCAAGTCCTCCATGCCCCAAAAGGGGGTCGCAGGATTAAAATCTTTGTGTTGTGCAAACAGGATCTGACGCTGTTTTGACCACAGTTTGTATTAAAGTGATGCCATTTTCCGACGTATTCACATGCATTAGCTTCGGATCATTTTTGAACCACCTGAATTTTAGCATTCGTGGGTTTAGCATTTCATTTGCAGCAGGCCTATATGTTGTTGTTGTTGTTTGTTTGTTTTTGTTGTTGTTGTTTTTTTAACCCCAGCAAATTCATACAATTTCTCTGACATCACATCACGGCAAATGTAGGCTACTTTACTGAAGGTGACATCACTTCTTCGAAGGAAGAACATCATCATAGGTGACTAACATCACTGATCGGCTTCAGAACAAGAGAAATTCGTCTGCATTGTTCGTCTTGCTGAACACGTCTGCACATCACAGATCCAGAACGTATTCGACACAACAAAAAAAGCCTTTGATACAATTTGACAACTTAAGTGGTGCAGAGGTTGTAGCATTTAAATTTAAAAAAAAAAAAAAAAAGATAGTCAATGTTTGAACAACACACACACACACACACACACACACACACACACACACACACAAATTTTCTGAACTTTCAAACTTTCGGTCATGTGGAGCTGTATAAAGGACAGCTAAGGATTCAAAACGTTTTCAAGTGAAATTTCATCATTCATCTCTGACAGAAGCATGGCGTTGAAAGACGTCATCGTCGCCCCGACCCCCACCCCAGTCGTCCCCACTCCCACCCCACCCTCCACCGCTCTCTCCTACTACCCCCCCCCCCCCCCCCCCACACCCCACCCCATCCCCTGCATCAAACACCACTCTGAAACATTGTAATAGATCTAAATAACATTAGTATACTCTACGCGTGCGTGCGTGTCTGTCTAGGTGTGTGCGCGCGGGCGCGCGTGCGTACTACGAGCGTATTTAAGGTTTGTATTGCAGTGTGAGCGCGGGACACGCACGAGTTGCCCGGTCCAGCAGCCCTGCAGGCAAAGACTGAACTGAAGTAAAGCTTGGACAATTAAACCCAGAGATGGCAGCGCAAGTTCTGACTCGGCAGCTGAAGAAATAGACTGATCACGGCAAGATCGAGACCTGACCTCGAGAGGCCTGCTGGCGAGGCAACGTCTTCAGCAGACCAGATGGCGAATCCACAGTGACCTCCCCTGGAAAACGATCCATGATCAAAACATTGCCACCCATCGTGAGCGATCCGCCCAGCCCCCCCCCCCCCCCCCCCCCCCCCCCCCCCCCCCCCCCAGGGCACAGATGCTGGGAGGACGCAGTCTCTGTGGGAGGAGGAGCAGGTGCTCTCGGAAAAGAGGCAGGGTGCAGCTGGGTAAAAATACTACGCTGAATAAAGTGACGTTCAGCAACAAAATTTCCCCTGATTCAAGAAATTCACCCCTTCTTCTGTCCCCTGACCCTCACGGTGGTTGACTCGTCAAAAGATCAAGAGTAAATGAGGGCCAGCCTAATTCCCACAAATTCTTGCAGGGAATGCTGTCTGCCTTGGGGCTGGCTGAGTACTTTAGGCTTTGAAGCAGTACGCATGTGTGGTGGAGTACTTCCGGAGGCTCCCACTGCCTTTGACGCTTCTGATAGACGCACCTTGGAAGTACTGCGACGGAATATGGTCCTTACAACGTTGCCAGAGGACGAAGGAACTGGAGTCTCGAGTGGAGAGTTTGGGGTCCTTTTCCTTCCCTAACCTGGCTCTGCAGCCATTTCCTGTACCTCCTGCGGTCCTATTTCTGATACCTGCTTGTAAAAGCACTCGATCTTGGAATCTGGGCTGTCAGGAGCTTGCTTTGTCCTTTCTTTGGCTATAAGCTGCTGACGAACGGTCAGCTTTTCCACCATCTGCTTGATACGGCTGTCCAGATCCAGCTTGAAAAGACAGTACTGACCTGCGGCTCCTCCAGATTTTTTCTCTGCGACCCACCCACGAGGGTAGGAGAGTACTGTTTTTTTCTTCTTCTTCCCCCCCCCCCCTCCCCACCCAGGAACTGGACCGTTTTGGGCTCTGTAGAGTCTTCCATGTCCCCCCCCCCCCCCCCCCCCCCCCCCCCCAGCATCGATCAGTGCATGCAGGTCATCACTGGGTTTGCCATACAGAACGGACATCATCATGGATGTCATTTCCGTCTTCCTTTTCGTACACATGTTGCGCTGCTCAATTCAGATGCTGTGTTTATATTCAGCCCTACGGTCTACCGAATAAGTCTTCTGACAACCCTGATTCCAATATCAAGTGCTTTTATTGCAAGCAGGTATCGGAAAAATTTTTCGCCCCTTTGTGTTAATGGAGCGACTGGTAAGTGCTGGTACTGAGTGCAGTTAGCACCTGGTCCGTGTAAAATACAACCAACACCCCAATACTATCAACAACTCCTGTTTCCTTTGATTGTTAAATAACTGCCAGGGCTGTGTACTTTTTAAAAGTGCTAAATATATCCCACTCCTGGCACCAATAAAGTGTTTATCATATATTTTGGAGAAGTTCGTCTAATATACGTAATTAAGCACCTGCACTTTCACACACACACACACACACACACACACACACACACACACACACACATACATTCCACCTTACCTGGTCAGTCCAGGCACAGGCGTGTTGGTCTTGTCAGGATTCTTGCCAAGTCCCCTGAAGAACCAGCCACCCACCAGCTCCTGTCCTGGTCCCAGTCTGTATCTCACTACTATCTAAGTGGTGATCTCATCGAAGTATTCAAGATCATGCACAATATTTATGATCCCTGCACTACCTCTTCCCTGTTCACCTTGGCTGTGATAAGACTCGAGGGCACAATTTCAAACTTAACAAGACTAACTTCGTAACTAACCACTTCCACATTTTTTTTACTGACCGTATCATTAATCTGTGGAATAACCTCTCTTCCGACACCATTAACGCATCATCAGTAAACGCCTTCAAAAATCAAATTGACAAAACTTTTAAGGACCATGTATTTTCCACCGATTTAAATCTTTATTGAGATGGTGATAAATATAGTATACACTATGCCTGATTATGCCATGGGACAGTTCACTATATAGTGATCCAAATGCACATAAATGGACACTAGTACAAGGGCAAAAGGCGTTTAGCCTATAGCCAAATATTTCTGTGATTATGATCTGTCACTCTTATCAGTGTCAGTGTATCCGGGTTGTTGTCGCAGTGGTACTGCCAAAAAACCGCTCCTGCCGTTGTAACAGTCTACGGTTGCTCTGTCGCATTGCTGGGGCAAGACCGTCTCTTATACACTAGAGGCTCTAGCACTGGTCTGTCACTGGTATCCTGCACGACGTAACTCTGGAACTAACTGTAAGTTTGGCATCTGTCTTCAATGAGTCTCTCCTACTGCTGGAGTTCGTCTGCTCGTTTTCCTGTCTATCACTGAACACTTTAGAAGCGAGGCGCACTTCCGCTGAGCTCATCTGTATGCGCAACATCCGTGCGTCACTACAAAAGCACACCACAGGTTAAATAATGACTTGCAACGAAGTTGTCAACACTGAAATGTTCAGCGTGAGGCTGTCAAAGGCATGGATGTAGAGGGAGAATCAAAACGAAGTCTTCAGCACTTGAAGAACAAGAAAGGGCTCCTCATTTACGATTCTAAAGTGTAATCAGAGACGTGAAAGTTTCCTCTACGTCTATGGTGCAATGATCATTGAGAATATGCATTCTGATTTTAGGCTATGTAACAGACATTTATGCGACTCTTTCTTGATACATTCAAAGAAGTTGCGGGTCCGTGAGATACAGACAATTGAGTAATATTCTTCGCGACAACTGTTAACTTCGTCACACCAGTTGTTTATCGACTACAAGGAAAAGACCTTGAATGTATGGAGTTCCTTTTTTTTTTCTTTGTAAACTTGTTCCACATGCCCTTGAATGGGACAAGGACATTACATACTGTTCTGTGCTGTCCTTCAAATGTTGGCTTTGTCATCAAGCTTCAAAAGTGCTGGGAGACATAACAAATCTTTTTTTTCTGCTCATTATCAGTCAGGCTATTCCAAAACACACTGATTCAATGTACCGGTTCTAAATGTCACATTTTGCCACATTCTTGTGTATTCTTTCCATACACTTATTTGCCTGCTTTTGAAATTCTTAAAACGGTCAGAGACTGGGTCACAGTCTGACAGTTTTGGAGTTAACTTGCTGGTGGGTTGAATACCTGTATATATGTGTGTGTGTGGTGTGTATGAATACTTTTTTAGGCAGGTGGCTCCAGTGTATTCCACCTTTTTAAGTAGTAATGATTTGTGCTATTCTCCTCTTCATTCTTACTTCTGCTTTCATATGTCCATTTCCTACGTCTCATCGATTTTGCATGTCATCCAGTATTAGTTGGCACCCCTCTTTCTTTATGGCATCCTGACTATTTTTTTAAATGCACCCTGCACCTCTTCTTGCATTGTTCCCAGCCTTTCCCCCCATATTGCTGTCTGTCTCTATTCCTATGTCGCTGCCTCTCTGTCTTCATAGATTGCTTCTTGCCCCTGTTCCAGGCTTAATTTTCTGTTCTGTGTGCATGCTCTCTTCCAGTATAGCTGCCTTCTCTGTGTTGCTGCCTTCCTCTTTTCCTGTATTGCTGCTTCTCTTTTGTCCTCAATTTGCCGCCTGCCCCTCTTTCCTGCTCCCTGTTTCATTTTCTGTATTCATGCATGCTCTCTTCCAGCATCACCGACTTCCTCTTTTTCTGTATTGCAGCCTCTCTCTCCATGGATTATTACCTGCCTTTTTTCTGGTGCTGGTTTCCTTTCCTATATTCATGTCAGCTCTCTTCTCTGTAATTAATTGCTGTCTTCATTTCCTGTATTGCTGCCTGCCTCTCTTCCTGTATTGCTGCTTGCCTCTCTCTGTCGTTGCTTGCCTTTCTTTCTCTATTGTTGCTTGCCTCTCTGTATTGTTGCCCAACTATCTTCCTGTATTTCTACATGCCTCTGTCTTTGTACTGCTGCCTGCGGCTGCCTCGCTTTCTGTGTTATTACCTGTCTGTCTGCTTGTGAGTAGCTGTCTGCCTCCTTGCTATGTTGCTGTCTGCTCAATACTCTGTCTGTGAGAGGCTCTTCCTGTGTTGTCCCCACCATGTCTCCTCAGTTCTATATTGCAACCTGTCTATCTTCGTGGTCAGCTTCAGATTCAGATCCAGGGCTGGTATCACCTTCTGCCTGGTAAAACAGCTTGAGACCGTGGGAAAACTCCAGGTATATCAACGTGAAGGCAGTTGAGTCTTCAGATCTGATGCTTCTGATTTCTTTTGAGGTGTTCATCCTTGCAAACGTCAGATGTTGGTTGCAACAATCTCAAAGATATTTGGGGTTTTTTTTTGTCTTTCTGGTTTGTCCACAACGATGAAACAAGCTAATGAATAATGTTTTTCAGACAAAAAAAGCACTCTTCAGTAACGTAGTACTTATCAGTCTCTTCACATTCCCTTAAACACACACACAATGTACATATCAGTCTCTTCACATTCCCTTGCACATGCACAAGTGCATGCACACACATACACCCAAACCAACACACTAACACATACACACACACTCTAATACATAGAACAAGAATGGAACTGATTTACCATCAGACAGCGTGATTCATGCACATGACATAAATGAGAAATGTCATGTGATGCAAGAAGCCTTTGAAATAAAAAACAAGCAAAAACAGGTCTGATGAAGTCTACAAGATGATCAACATTCAGAAAGTGTGTGGATCTATGAAACTCATAATGTAGAAATGAGAAGTATCAGCGTTTTCCTCCTTTACAAAATGTAGGTCTGTGAGACCCATAAAGTGTGAATAGTGGGTACTAAAAGCAAATATTGCTGTGCATATGTAATTGTCAAGAAGTAGTTGAAGCATATCTAAAATTTTCAGTCATTCTAATGAAAACTGGATTTTTTGTGAATTTTTAAATTAAAAACTGGATGTGTCAGGCCCAGGAGCTATGGCGAAGGTTTCAAATAAGATTTTGTGAAACACATGCACAATGAAATTATACGTGATTTCACAACATTTTCAGACTGATCTGATCAGTTATGGTGTCATTGTTGTTCATGCTACCAGAGTTTCCACCAACTTGTGGTACTAAACAAGACAGACATGTGAAGATCTCACAACATTGAGCAATTCAATCCTCGTGCACAGTGCATGTGACAGGACTTGAAACATAAAAGTACAATCACAAGCAGTTATCAGGGTAAATAGCACACCTCCCCAGCATAGACAAATGCTCTAAATAAACATACCAATTGCTGAAAAACCGTTTTCATTTTCATTCTCTATGAAATTTGTGTATGTTAGCCTACACTTTGCAATGTTTTCCCAGTTGGTGAGCTGTAATGATAATGTTGCTTATAGCCCCGCCGAAAGCAAAGGGCCATATCAGGGCTGTCAATGCATTGAAGTTTAACTCGCAAGCCATTTAAAAAAAAAAAAGAAAAATCAATTCACACAACTCTTTAAAACATATGTTCCAAAAGAGTGTGTACTTGACACACTTTTCAACGACAAAGAGCACTAAGTGAATAACATTCATCAGAAATGAGTCAAAATGATACAAGCACTTGCAATGTTGCACGAGGACTGTCTGTCAAACTGCCCGTCATGAGGTCATTTCTTCAAGTCAAAACAGGGCTAGAATTTTCCAGTGTGTAGCTGGTCTGGGAACAGGCTGAAAAGAAATCTTTGTTTCCAATAGTTTGTGTCATGTCTTTCACAAGTTTAAGTTAAGCCAAAATCAATGAAAACAGGCCAGCAGTGACATATTCTGCACACATGTGATGCTTGCTGGAGAGGAGCAAAAAGGAAGCAGATGCAATGTTCCCACGGTAACCAACAACATGGTGGTGGCAATGTTTAATTCAGAATGTGCCTCGTCACAGTAGGACCAAACTCTGCTGGGGTTCTGCTCCAAGAACAATTGCGATGTAATGGGGGGTTGAAAGAAAGTGAAAAGGGGAGGAGTGAAGTGGGGGACTGGTCTACACCGACGTTTACTGCTTAGTCATCCATTCACTTCGATTCAGCGCCCATCTTGTGTCCAGTTGAGAAGTGATTGCTTGTTCTTCGTTTTCATTGTCCTGAATGTTGTTCATCTTCCTGATTAAGACCAAAGGGATCAAAACCTGTTATGTTTTGTCTTGTGATTTGTTTGTCCCTTTTGTCTGGTGGATTAATTATAATTTCTCTTTAAAAATCCTTTCACTGACACAGTCAAAACATGATGCCTAAAAGATGAGCAGAAAGAGCATATCCAACGGTCTGCCAGTAGAATTAGTTGTCCCAAACAATTGAACGGGTAATGGACAGGAAGGGTTGTGGTACCAAGCAGTCAGACCAGTGGTTATTTCAAACCTTGCGAAACAGGTGGGCAGGTGTGTGCATTCTTGGGTCCAGATCCCTAAACCTAAATGCACCTATAACAGTTAAATGGAAACCCTGTGTCAAGGACCAGTTCATCTCACCTCAGACCCAACTCTGGCTTTTAGCAGATGACTGATCTTTTTGTTTCTGTATTTATTTATGATAAAAATTCCTTAAATTTTGGACAACATGTGACCAAATCACTTACTGACAAAATAATAAAATATTGTGCAGATGACTTTAAAATTATAGCTATGATTATTTTAATGAAAGGTGACTTTGAACCCATAAAGTAGGCGAAGGTAAAAATGTAATGAGGACCTGTCTCATCATTAATACAAGGCACATGAAATAATCATTTGAAGTATCACCAAACCATTCTTTTTCATATGTACATTTCATCCAGCTAGTTACTTTAGTAAGATAGTCAGAAAGCACAGACACATCTACATCTTTTTCTGACAGTCTAAGGTACTCTCCCCTCTTTTTTTCCATGAAAATGTAACTTTTTTTTCTAATAGCCTCTGGCACTCTTTTTCTTTCTCTCATGCACATGTATACCTTTAGTTACGCTCTGGCACTCTAGTCTAATGCCATGCATCCTTTCTATCATGACATTCTTTGGTATTCTTCTTTGTCTCATGCACATGCACATATCTCTCTTACATCATTCTCTGGTACTTCCTCCATTTTACGCACACCCTTCTCTCATTACACTCTTGTAAATTTCGTTTGTCTCACACCATGCATACCTTTCTCTACCTGCTCTACGGTGTTCTTATATCACGCACAAATATACCTTCAGCTCATTACATTCTGGTATTCTGCCTTTCTCTCATTACACTCCGATGCTCTACTTCTTTCATCTCAAATTCATCCTTTCTCATTCAACGTTCTTTGATATTCTTCTTCTGTGTCTTATGAACACCCATACCTTTCTTCGTAACTTTCTCTGGTATTCTCCCTCATTGTTTCATGCACACCTTTCTCTCATTACATTTTGGTATTCTTCCTCTGTCAAACACACATGCATCCCTTTCATTACAGTCTGGTACTCTTCTTTGTATCAGGCACATATCTACCTTTCTCTAACTCTCAAGTGCTCTCTTTGCCTCGTGCACATGCTCCATCTCTCTCTCTCTCTGTCCTGCACACATGCATGTCTTCTCCCATTACACACTGGAATTCTTCCTCCTTGCCTCAGGCACTTGTATACTTCTCCCTCATAACACTATCCAGTAATTTTCTTTGTCTAAATGCATGTATACCATCTTTTTTCCAACACCCTGTGGTACACCTTCTCTGTGTCTTGACACAAAATGTCTTTCCCCCATACCATTCTCTACTACCGTTCCTTTTATCTCTCATGGATAGTATGATTTAGACTTCCATACTCAAAAAAGCACAATGGAAAATAAAGAAGACATGTCAAACTGAAACTTTATTTCCCAATCTTCTTGTTGCTTGTTGTTACAAAGGGTATGTAAAAAAAAAAAAAAAAAAAAAAAATCAGAGGCATCAACTGGTACATATTTTGCATTTGAACTCTTTTCCTGTCGATAGTGTCGGCCAGAAACAAGATATAAAATGAACAGATATAAAGTTTTACAAAATATGTACACCTGTAAAACGTTCTTGTCATTTTGATGGACTTTACATAGAGTCTACAAGTCCAAAAATGATTCTTCACTGGAAAAAGTGTTCATTCTGTGCAGATCTGGAATTATTTCTGCACACCGAAATCCACAATCATTCTTGTTTATCTCATCACAGCTCCTGACCTGTACGAGCATAAACCATGAATCTGTCATTCCAACAGTGAATCACTTCCCATGAAAACCAGTTCTCTACTGACAAAAGATTTTGCTCAGCTTTGTACAAATGTTGTGTGTTGTTTTCCCAAATCATGTTAATTTTTTTTTGTTTAAAAGTACCCAGTTGCAGTTATATGTACAAATATTTTGAAAGATATCTTTCTTTTTGTTGTTGTATATCTATTAAGAGTAAAAATAATGAACAGCTCATTCCATGCTTCATATCCTTTTGTTCCAAACTTTCTGATTAAAAACAAAATAAAACCATAACAGAAGCACCTTTCTCCCTTCTCTTTTCAACAACAGGAAAAACACATTCCGCATATTACAATTTAATACCATAAGATCAACTCCAGTAAACGTCATTTTGTCCTCCAAAAATAGAAAACCATTCACAATTATACAAGCCCATACATACATACGTGCTTTCAAAATCAACCCCCATACACATACACAAACACTTTTGCTATGCTGCTTCTTAAGGCCTCACAAGGACAACATATAATCCAATAGACCAGCCTGATTAAAGAAGAACACATAAAACACAAGTTAGCTGAAAAGTGCTGCCTCCCACTCACTGTCGCAAAGTTTCTATTGTGCTCCAGTGTTTTCTAAGAGTTGTCACACAAAAACACAGCATATAAACATATTGTGTAAAAGAATCATCCTCTGAGTCCAAGACAGCTGTGCAGTCTGGTCACCAGTAGAAGGAGTTGGTCAGAAAACTGGCGGCAGCACTGAACCATTTCGAAGCAGTGCTTTCGTTTTTACCACCTCTAGAAATAGTATTCTTTTCCTCGTCTTGCAGGGGATGTTTTTCATCTTCATCATCAGAGAGGTATGGTGGCAAGCAAGCCGTCGTTTTCCTTTTCATTGGGCACTGCGTCGGTGAAATGCCCTCCGCTCATGTTGAAAGAAACAAGGGACTGCACACAGGAAGAACGAGTTATGGAAAGTTTCATTTGTTTTTCATGTGTATAACAAGATGCAAAGCATATAAACGTACTCCCAGTTTATCTTGAATATGCAGGGGGGAGGGGGGGGCTGAAAAACGTCACAATCAAACATGCGTCATAATGTATAACGACGTCAAACATGCGTCATAATGTATTTCGTCACTCATATATTCCATACAGAAAAAAAAAAAATTTTGGGCTGTTACAGCCATTAGTAACTGCTATTCTGGTAAAATAAAACATCGGGCATCATCCGTGACCCATAATTAACATACCTACAAATTTTCAGAAATAGCAGCCCAGAAGTTTTGCCTGGAACAAGTGGAACATATTTTGACCATGGGCACACAGACAGCATTTCTTTGTTCCCATTGTAAAGTAGTGTTCTTATAGAACAGGGAGTACAAAAAGGAAAAGAAACTTCAGTGCAATGAAAAAGAAAAAAGATTCATAACTATAAAAAGGATAGGAATTTGAGTGCAAACTGCAATGCAAAAGAACAAGATTAATGATTAATCTTGAAGAAAAAAAACTTCATTTTTTTGTCTTCCACAACATACCAAATTTACCATTGTAGTTTACACCTGACTATGTGAAGGACATGGAGATGGGAAACGCACACACACATGCACAGACTTTCATGCAAGTTCCTATAGGCCAGTTTGGTGCCATTCACTTTAAAAAAAAAAAAAAAAAAGGTTAAGAGATTAGAAGCTCAGTACTTCAAACCACATAAACACACAAAATAAATCTCGAAAACCTTGAATGGCGAAGAAAAAGTGGGGAAGAAAAATAATCAAGGGAAGGTAAAGCCTGTCTTTCCATTGCAAACAGAGTACTTTTTCTCAGTTTAGGTCAAGATCATTGCATAATTTGTGCCCGTGTCGTTTGGTTAACGACTGTTGTATCAAACCCAAGACATGCAGATCAGAATGGATCAATGATCATGATACCAAGTGAAGCTGAGCTGTGTGTAACACAGTGTCTCTGCATTGACAGTGCATTGTTTCACACCCATGTTTTGGAACTTTCTTTCTCTCATTGAACTAAGCTGACTGACGGGGCAAAAAATGACCTGTTCAAAATTGTCGGGAAAAAAAAATAGAGGAAGATAACACATCTTACCATTTCTCAGTTTGGGCTTGCCAAACAGATCCTGAGAGTCAAATATTTGATTTTTTTTTCCCATTTAATTTTCACCTGCCTTCACACAGAAGTGGCTACTTTCATGTAGTAACCACCTGATCATGCACTAACAATGGTAAAAATAGGTTCTTTCCAACACATATTTCTTTCAAACCTGAAAGCATATGTCGGCACAAATTCATGTTCTCTCTGGTTTTTCAATGTTTTAGGGATGGTTGTTGAAGAACAGACACATACTGTCGCTGTTTTGCAGGATGAAGTTAGCACGAGTTCTCACTGTGTGGTCAAAGACCCCCCTGCCATGGTTACACACCACAAGTGCAATTACTGCTCAAGAACTTCATCTCTAGAATGTCTTTTTGACGTATTCATTTTTAGTTCATCATATTTCTGTTAAATGTGTAAAAAATACAGTGAAATTAAGCAGGTAAATAGGTCTGCACTCTGTGCATTATCTTCAAAGTGCTAACAAAAAAAAAAAAAAATGGTTTCTTGTGGTGTTTACAGCCTCACAGCTTTCATTTAAAGGTTAAAATAGAAAGTTTTACTAATAACTTGCAACAAGTTTTTTTTTTTTTCAAATCTACATTTTCTTTCTTAATACATGTAGTATAGGTCTTCCTAAAGTTAAGTGGATAAATTTTGTTCTACTTCGACATGGCAAAATAGCGAATAGCAAAGTAGCTTTCTTGTTTAGACATGTTCAGTATGTCCATTCAATGACTTACCTCATCTCCATTTTCGTTCCTTATAACTTGTTGGGCGGTCATGGTCATCGACTTGGAAATAGCTCGGACCAAGGACTGAAAGAGATGTAAATTACAACAATTACGATAAAGACTAGTTATACCTATTGTTGCCAACACATAGATAGTACAACACACCTTACATCAAAGACACTGTGGGAGAACTAACACCTGTAGCTGTATAAGCACAGCCACCTCTGTCCCTTCTGAAACACCTACAGTTCATGCACACACTCATCTACCCTAAAACAAGCAGCAAACAAAAGAACATATATACCAGTAAACCTTGCACAAGATGTTGAGTAAAGAGGAATAGAATTAGTAGGTGAACATCATTATTTTTAGCCAGTTTCACATCTTACTACAAAACAATAAACAGTATCACTCCATACATATTGTGCACTATCTTTTATCTGTTACATTTACGTATTTTTGCCAGTGACATTTCTTTGTTCATGGTTTACCTGGCCACTTCTAACTGTCAGGTCAAAACATTGTGAATTTATCATTTGCTTTTTAAAACAATGATCGTTGGAGCAGTTTTACCACTGTAGTTCATGAACACTAATGATCGACAGACTGCAAGTCAAAAATTGCTTCACTTCACTATAAAGCCACCACAGTTGTCTTCAGTGTGATTACATGAGGGTCAGTGACTTCCTGTGCATTCCCATTCTTGTTTTCTCTTCACTCACCTCTGCCTTGACATCTGGCTTGGTGCGAAGCAGACACTGCTTTTTGCCAGTGTCAAAAGTGACACTGATCACTCCCTTCACCCGCAGGAGCAGCCGCATGCACAGTCACGGTCAGCCTAAAAAAATACATCATCATATGTCCTTCAGCCAGTCTGCAGAGCTTGTACTCTCTAAACACAACACTCACACACAAACACACTTAAGACATCCCCCAAACATTTGTTTAATGTTCTGTAATTAAATGAATGCATGTTCATGAGTTCTTGTTGGCTTTTTGCATGCAACAAATGTAATGACAATAGTTCTATTGAGATGAGTGAGACAAAGTCTGAAAGTGAGAGACATTAACTTTTTAACCATCCTGCCCAGGAAACTAATTTGAGATAATTAAAAAAAAAAAAAAAAAAAAAAAAAAAATTAAACAGTTTTCTAATGTTTCAATACATTTTATTGCACACATGATGGCTAACTTCCCTCTTATTATCAATTTCAGTTTAGTGATCAGACTCTTCATTGGCTTTAAAATCTATTGATACTGAGTTCTCGACATCCAGATCTCAGAAACGGATGGAAAGTTAGTGACAATAGAAGTGACAGATGACAGCTAACCTCCCTCTCATTATCCATTTTCAATCTAGTGATCACAGATCAGACTCTTCATTGGATTTAAAATCTATTCATACTGAGTTCTTCATGTCCAGATCTCAGAAAGAGATGGAGAGTCAGCAACAATATAAGTGACAGATAAGATTAGATATAAGTGATTGAGAAGTAGTAGACGGCAAACAGAATCAAAGAGAAAGCTTGCTGCATGTATGAAAAAAGGGAGGTGGAGTCTATTCCTTGATATATGGGGTCATCACAGTACCGTGAGGCAAAAGAAAGATAACTACAACAGGGAGTCAGATAGGATGTATGAAGTTGTCTTTTCTTTATATCACAAAGCAGGGTCACCACAGCACCATGAAGAAGAAGAAAAAAAAACAGTCAGGGCAGGGTTTTTTTCCAAATACATTCACAGTTTGAAGGTGACAACAGAAGACTGGTTTCCACAGAATTCGCTCTAGCTTTCCCATATACGGTTATACCCCCGATTCCGTCCTGTTGCTGGCAGAACACTACAGGGACTTATCAATTTCGAGCCGGTGTGTGACAACCCACCAAAGGAGATGCAACACTGCTGCCAAGTCATTTTGGTACAATTCAGTGGTGCCTGTTCCAATCCAGTTCATAAGACACCACTTTCTAAATCCTGATAACACTTAATTGCCTAGTCACTTAAATAGCATGAGTGACCTTCCCCCTCTGGAAGGTGCTTTCACCTCCATTTGATAATATCTAAAACCTCAATACAAACTCACCACAGGTGTGGACATGGAGAGGAAATCAAAGCTCAGGTCACCATAAGAGCAGGACATGAAGGGCCTCAGAATTGGAGACATGTTGTTTTCTGATGATCTATGAGGATGAGCATGGTACAGATGATGCTGTGGAGTTCCTTTCTGGTCTAAGGCTACAAGGAAGGGCTACACTTTATGCGTCCATTCAAAATTGATCTGGTGTCAACCACGCCCCAACAGATACAGACATGTGACGGAAATCTAAGCAACAAAGTCAATGACGCATCCTTTGCATGCATGAAACTTGACTGTTTCCCTTTTAACCTGTAATACACTCAGCATAAGACAGGAGCTAGACAGGGGGGTAAAAATCCCTCGAGCATTCAACACTACCTGATCAAGCACCCCTCGAACTTGCAGGACGACAGACTTTGTACTCCTGACAAATCCTTTGCCTTTCATGCTTGCACTTGCTCTGCACATGTACAGTATGGTAATGTAAACAAAAAATCTGGTGACCAAGTGCCCATATTATGGTGTGTGTGTGTGTGTGTGTGTGTGTGTGTGTGTGTGTATGCATGCATGCATGTGTGTGTATGTATATGACCATCTGTGTGTGATTGTATTTGTGTATGGCTGTGTGCATACATGTGTCCATGTGTGTGTGTGTGTGTGTGTGTGCGTGCACATGTGAATATGTGTATAAGTGTGTGTACGTGTGTGTGTGTGTGTGTGTGTGTGTGTGTGTGTGTTTCTTTTTCTGACCTCCAAATTACAAAATATTCTGCTTGAAAAACTTATTCACTTTGCAGACAAATTTCTGGTACTAAGATCAGTTTTCCTTACAGAGGAATATGTCCATAAATGCAACTGAAATACATAAACACACCCATGCATGCACACATACACACACAGAGAAAAAAAAAAAAACAAAAAGTTTTCTATCTCTATGCAAAACAGAAGACAAACCCAAGCAACTTCCTAAAGCTGTAGCAGTGGTTTGAACTTGGCCACAACTGAAGTTTTCTAAGATCAGCCTTTAATGGCAAAAGTTGTTTTTTTTTTTCATGGAACTGTCTATTCACACTTCTCCAAATATTAATCACATTGATTATTCTGTAATATTCACACAGCTGGGAAACTCTGAATGTAAAAAAAAAAAAAAAAATCTAAATAGAATACTGACAAAGAAACAACACATTTTGAATAAAAAAAATAAAAAAAAAGACATGGGTCTACAATTAAAAAAAAAAAAGATTCTGTATAAGCAACGGGCAAAATATCAGTTTGTCTTCCCTATGGTTTCATCTCATATCTGAATAACATCCTGAACTGACAAAAAGGATATGATACTGGTAAAAAGGATGTGACACTGGCAAAAAGGACATGACACTGGCAAAAAAGGATGTGACACTGGAGAAAAGGACATGACACTGGCAAAAAGGATGTGACACAGGCAAAAAGGATGTGACACTGCCAAAAAGGACATGACACTGGCAAAAAGGATGTGACACTGGCGAAAAGGACATGACACTGGCAAAAAAGATGTGACACAGGCAGAAAGGAGGATGTGACACTGGCAAAAAAAGGATGTGACACATGCAAAAAGGATGTGACACAGGCAAAAAGGACGTGACACTGGCAAAAGGGATGTGACACTGGCAAAAAAGATGTGACACACTGGCAAAAAGGACATGACACTGGCAAAAAGGATGTGACTTTGGCAAAAAGGACATGACCAGCCCCACACTACTAACAGTGATGATTACAACTGAGACTCACCTGGGAACACGTGAATTGCTGGAATCCCGAAGAGGAGTTGGAGGTGTCTCGGTCAACAGACCATACAACTGGTCAGCCAGTGTCCGCACATTCTCTTCACACTGAGATCTGAAGATTGATGAAGAAAAAATATCTCAAAATTTATGATAATGATTAATATACCTCATCATCAAATTGTTTCAAGAAAACAAAGCATGAACAAATTATGTGACTGCTCCAACAAAAACAAAATGGCAGTTAAATGAATATCAGATGCATTCATTAAAGCAAGTGTGTGGCATCATGAGAAGGTGAGATAGTGACGTTATTTTTGATGTGATGTATGAGTGGATGGGGAGGTGTGCCATATACACTAGAGTTTGTATCCGTCTTAAACTGTTTTATTTGAACATCACATTGAGGTTTCAAAATATATTATAAACATCGGGAATATCTTCACATGCAAGCACACATGCAAACACATTCACATGAACACAAATCTATATGTATACACACATGAAATGTTTCTTCTTTTTATAAGAATAGAAATGAAAACCAGATAACATTTATGAATTCATATCGTATAAGACTGATCTATATTCAGTAAAAAGAATGTTATGCATAAAAAGCAAACACACAAAAAAAACACACAAAAAAAAGTAGCAAAACTTTTTCTTTCACTGGTATGTCTTGGCTATCGTCTCTGCATAATGTTACCCACCTGTGCAAAAGAGCCTCCAGCTGATCCAACATGCCCAAATGTGCTGCTATGGTCGGTCGAGACTCTTTGTCCTCACTCAGCAGTAACAAAGTCTGAAACATGTTTCTTCACATCACTTCAACAAATCATCCTGCAATGCACTCCCCATCACATCATTTCACCGCACCATTCTGCAATGCACGCCTTTTACTTTAACAAACCATTCTGCAGCACACTCCCTACATTACTTTGCCAAACCATCCTGTGACACACTCCATCACATCACTTCACCAAAAGCATCCTCCTCTACTATATGTCGCTTCATCAAATCATCTCGTAATGCTCTCCACTGTAATCATTTCACCAAACCATCCTGTAACACTGGCATTCATTTCACTTCACAAAATCATCCTGCAATACACTCTTTTACATCCTGCTGCACAATTCTTCACCAAGCCATCCTGCAACAAACAATCCTGCAACACACTCCTCCATATTTGCCAGACCATCCTGCAGTGCACTTCTTGACATCACTTTATCAAACCACTCTGTAGTGCACTCTTTCACAACATCATTCTGCAGCATCACACACCACTTCACCAAACCATCCTGCAACACACAGCTTGATGTAACGTAACCAAACCAGCCAGACATACACTTTCTCACATAATGAACCATCCTGAGATGCACGCTTTCACAAAACCATTCTGCAGCATGCTCTGTCAAATTACTTCACCAAACCATCCCTGTAACCTGTTCCTTCACACAACCATTCTACAACTCACTCCTTCATCCAGTGATCCAATCCTTCACAAAATCATCCTGTTGCACATTCCTTCATAGTTCACAAAACCATTCTGTGACCCAGTCCTTCACAAACCCATCCTGCAACACTCTCCCTAGTTCACAAAATCATTCTGTAACCCATTCCTTCTAACAAGCATCCTGCAACACACCCTTCTTGACAGTTCACAAAAACTCCTGTAACCCTTTCCTTCACAAAACCATCCTGTTACACAGTCTTTGACATCACTTCACAAAACTATCCAACAACATCCACCTTCACAGGTCATAAAACCATCCTGCAACTCTCTCCTTCACATCATTTCATAAAACCATTTGCAAAACTCTTTTTCACATCACATCATAAAACCATCCTGCAACACTCTCCTTCACATCAATTCATAAAACCATCCTGCAACACTCTCCATCAAATCACTTCATAAAACCCATCCTGCAACACTCTCCTTCAAATCACTTCATGAAACCATCCTGCAACACTCTCCTTCACATCAATTCATAAAACCATCCTGCAACACTCTCCTTCAAATCACTTCATGAAACCATCCTGCAACACTCCTTCACATCACTTCATAAAACCATCCTGCAATATGCTCCTTCATATCACTTCATAAAACCATCCTGCAACACTCTCCTTCACATCACTTCACACCAAACCATACTGCAACACTCTCCTTCACAAAACTGTCATCCATTTATCTCCTCAGGGTGTTCATGTAGAGTTTTCATAACAGTCCTTTACATTACTTCACCAAACCATCCTATGACACTCTCTTTCACTTTATAAAATCATACTGCAAAACTCTCTGCAAATCACATCACCAAACCATACTGCAACACTCTCCTTCACAAAACTGTAATCCATTTATCTCCTCAGGGTGTTCATGTAGAGTTTTCGTAACACACATCATTTCACAAAAATGAAACAACCATCCTGCATAGGCAATACTTTTCCTTCAAGGTGTCAATCTGGAGTCTGCCTGTTTGTGAACAATTTCAAAACCATGTGCCAGTTTCATATACAGGTAAAGCAGAGTGATGTGCTTATATTACGGTTTCACTCTTGGGATTCTTTATTTCAATGTTCTCAAGCCATTCTGTCTGCCATTACCATGCAAATTCTACAGTGCAACTGAATAATCACTCAGGGAGAGGAAGGTGGACAATCAGATAAACAGAACTTTTTAACACATTTGTGTAGTTGTGTGACTACTTTTTGTAAATGTAAGTGTGTGCGTGAGATTTTCCAAGCATTTGTCTGTAGTTGTGACTACTCTTTCTATATGTGAGTGTGAGTGAGCGAGAGTGCATATGTGTGTGTGTGTGTGTGTGTGTGTGTGAGAGAGAGTGTGTGTGTGTGTGTGTGTGTGTGTGTGTGTGTGTGTGTGTGTGTGTGTGTGCGTGTGTGTGTGTGTGTGTGTGTGTTTGTATGTGTGTGTATGTGTACACAAGTCATAAGATCTGCCACTGATAGAGTTGTGCCTGAGTGTGGAGAGGAGTGGGAGGAAGAGAGGGAAGAAAGGAAGGGGACAAGAAGGTGATGGGTGAAAGATAATATCAGCTTGTAACCAGACGTTTTATCTACCATTCTATGTGATAATGACCATGTGACCAAGAACATCATTTCTTACCTCTAGTGCAAGGGTGACAACAGAAGATTCAGGATTGGACAGCACTAATACCAGTCCTCCCATACATGTGGTGTCCTGTTAACAGACCGTAATATATCAGTGCAAAATGCCCAAGAAAAACACCAACATCACTGGGGCAAAAATCAGATATAAACTCTCTACCATCCAGTCCTCCCAGTCATGATTTTAAAGCAAATCACAGTTCATTCAATATAAAACCTTGTAATAGATTTGAGAAACAGTGCAGTAAAACTGTTCGATTAAATCAAAGATCCAGTTTCAAAGGATTTCTGGACTTCTCTAGTGACAGTTTCTGTGGCAGCAACAAAACAATTTCCGAAGGGTGACTTACTAGAAGTCATCCACAACAATTTCTAAAGTGCTTTGTTTAAGTAAAAAAAAAAAAAAAAAAAATCAATAAAGTAAAGCACTTACTGATCAAAATTCATCTGCAGTTTAGCAAAAGATAGTACATATTTCATTATTAGTTGTTGCATTCTCATCTGTCTACCAAAGACTGCAGGCCAAATGTAGAAATTAAAAGAAAAGAAAAACCAAATCTTGAGGTGTGTACAGTGTATATTTGTGTTTGCTTCCATATTGTGTATACCTACATCAGTAACTGTATGCCTGTTTATATATCTGGCAGAACAAACTACCGATTAACGTTTGTTTTCTCTTCAACTTCAATGAAGATGACAAACATGTAATTCATAAAGCTTACTTTAATGAGCATAGGCCGCTTTTTGGGGTCAGCAGCCATTGTCTTCATAGCAGTTATTGCATCTGTGGAAACCATTTTTGTTGTCTTCTGGAACAAAGAGAAAACAAAAGCACAATGTACTATCTTACAATTTGTATACAAAACAAAAGTTAATAGGTTACATTACATTTTACATTCCTGATATGAAATTCACACAAACATTAAATTCATATATATAGAGATAGATAGATAGATATAGAATATATATATATATATATATATATATATATATATATATATATATATATGTATGTATGTATAAAGTTAACTGTCCAGAAGAATTCTGAACTTATGTTGATCAGTTATATTAGAAAAAGAATTACCATATCAATATTTTTTCATGACCAACTGTTCATAGGAATGCTGTTACAGATCTATACAACCCTCAGTTGTCAGCCTCAGGATCATTGTTGCTGAGTGTTTATAAGTACCATAATAACAGCATTTTAGTGGCCAATGGGGGAAAATTGTGGTGGCCATCCTCCTCTCCCGATCCAAATACCAGGACATGTTTTCCAAAATCTCACCAATCACTGACAAGTATGAATCAGGTTCTTTAACATGCACAGTGGTATGAGTGGTGCTTTGTGCCAGTTGTGGGCATCTGAAATGACTGGTTCAGCACAGTGATCAACTGATAAAGACTTCAAAAATGAGAAATACATGATATTTACAAATGGTACTGTGGTAACTTGAATGCCTCCTTCCAGTCTCATTGTTAGATTGTAGCCCAGCCCATCACATATGGATTTTGCAGGGCTGTCATACTTATAGGAAAAAAGGTCACATCCTGAGAGAAGGTTGCACAGTGGAAAAATAACATATGGAAAACAATATATGACATGATAGTTAAACCACTGACATCTCTTCGAGAGGCTTCTCTCAGTAATGTATCTCTGGTAGTCTATTCCAGATTTAGTTTCAAGATATCTTTTTTAAAGCACTATACTTTTTCTTGATTTGTCTCATGGGTATACATGTCAGCAGGCAAGAATGGTGTCAAAGAAGGTAGTGAGTGAGACTGAAGATATGTCAACTCTTCCTGATTGTTTAAGGTTGGGAGGAGGAAGTAAGAGGGTAGGCGGTAAGAGTGATGGAGGGGGAGAATGGGGAACAATTTTCCAGCCAGGGCACTTAGATGCGTAGCACCCCTTTTAAACAGCAACAACATGGTCAATAAAATGCAATTCTTATAACATTTTCAGGAACTGATCCAAAAGAATCTGACTGAAATACAGCTGATCTAGACTGTCACCAACAACAACATGCTTTGATGCAGATATCAATACAATAACATTGATCAAGCAAATCGGATGAAAGTGGCTTTCTCATGTCCTTTACCACATCTCATCAACTTGGACTATTATGGCATTAATTACAAACTCAAAGGGCAAACCAAAAGACAAACTGATCTCAAATTTCTTTGGTTGCACTCTTCATCACTGAAAACTAGATCAGTTGATATGTTGAGTGGAATGGCTGGTGCTTTCAGCAAAGCCTAACCTTATCCTTAAAAGATGTCAGTGGCTTAGCTATCATGTTTGTGTGTGTGTGTGTGTGTGTGTGTGTGGTGGTGGGTGGGTGGGTGGGGGTGGGGGGGGGGGGGGGGGGGGGTATCTCAGTTTCACACCTTGGCATGAGGTATCCAAATGCTTTTTATACAATCATTCTTCAATATTGTTAATACCCTTTTCAACATTGCATTTTGTTGCTGTTCCAGATCATCATTGTATTTCTGCCCTGCAACACCTGCCATGGAACTGATCAATCATTCATAATTCTGAATCATCATCCATACACTCAAGCAACATAATACAGACCTTGTAAGATTTTGATATTGCCAACAGATTTTTTTTTTAAGTTAATATAAAGATTAGGTGCATATTAAAATGGTTTCTGTTAGCTTGTTTCACTCGTATTAGTTTCTTGCTAAATAGGTGTGTGTGTGTGTGTGTGTGTGTGTGTGTGTGTGTGTGTGTGTGTGTGTGTGTGTGTGGTGGGTGCGTGCGTGCGTGCGTGTATGTTTTAACAGCCTATGCCTGGTCTGGTAACAACTGGTTCCTAGTTCAAGTTGTTCTCGTATTTAGCATGATGGCTTACTATTTTGTCACGTAACTTCAGAAGATTAATAAATTCTCAATACATTATAAGCCGTACATTACAAATGCGTTTGTAAACACATAGTAAGTGACATACCGGCTTTTAAAACAGCGATCTTGACGCTCCGTCGTTAATTCTTCGTCTAAAAATTCCGCTATGCGAAACGGTTTATGTTGATTGGTCAAATGGAAAGTGTTTGGAAGTAGTGTCCCTTAATAGGGTTCCAGACATGTACGGCGAAATGCTCTCAAATGACTATATACGTGGAATGCAATCAGGGTCAGAAAAAGAGTGTGTTTAAAATCTTCCTCTAAGCTCCCTTCATCTTTTCACAATTTTTCTTCTTGAACCCACCCCTCCTTTACTCAACCCTTCCTCGTCAATATTTATTCCTGACATTTATCCACTGAACATTGTCTCTGCAAAAATAAATAAATAAAAATAAACAGATAAATAAATAAATAAATAAATGACTGGCTTTTAAACCCGATTTCTGCCTGTCCAGAAACGAAGAAGAAGAAGAGAAGAGAAAGAGAGAGAGAGAGAGAGAGAGAGAGAGACAGACAGACAGACAGACAGACAGACAGACAGACAGACAGACAGACACAGAGGGAGACAGAGAGAGACTGAGAGACAGAGAGAGAGTCGAGATCATCGAGAGATTCGGATTCGGATGTTTTATTCCTATAGGCCTAGGCCCCTTATGATCATCGAGAGAGAGAGAGAGAGAGAGAGAGAGAGAGAGAGAGAGAGAGAGAGAGAGATACAATATTCATGCATACAGCAAAAAGAAAATACACAATGGCAAACGCACTACATGCATAAACTGCCTCACTGGACTAGTTGTGGAGGAATTTAGGAGAGACCTAGTCATCTACAGAAGAGAATACGCTTTTTTGAAGAGATAAGTTTTGAGCTCGGATTTAAAAGAAGAAAGAGTAGGCTGATTACGAAGGTCTTCAGGGAGGGAGTTCCAAATAGAAGGTGCTCTAAAACTGAAGGCTCTTTCGCCAACAGATTTCAGAGAACGCTTAGGGATTTCAAAAGTTTTGTGAAGAAGAGCGAAGGGTACGAGAGCTTTGGTAAGTGCAGAGAGAAGAAAAGAGAGATAGTGAGGAAGAGATTCATTGAAGTGGCGGAAAGCAAGAACTGCCAGTTTAAATTGCCACCGATACTGTATGGGAAGCCAGTGTAGTTCCATCAGCATGGGAGTGATGTGCTCATACCTCCTCCTCTTCAAAACAAGTCGTGCAGCGCTATTTTGGACTCTCTGCAGCCGAGCAATCTGTTCTGCAGGAAGCCCAGCATAAACAGAGTTGCAGTAATTGGAAATGAAATGAGGCAGGGAAACAGTAAACAAACAGTAAACAAGTGGGGTAGTCTTTGCTCCCATAAGAAAACCTAACACAGAGTAACTTTTATTCAAGACTGGCACAGCCTTTTAAACTTGAATAAAGTCAGACAAATACAAGACGAACAATCTAATAGTGGGGGGAAAAAAAAGCGCAGGCCAACAACTAAATTGTCTTCATAGTATATTGCCTGCTCCGAGGCCTTTGTATTGCCTGCTCCGAGGCCTTTCGTCCGCTGGGTCGGAACTCATCAGGGAGACACGGCTGGCTGTATCTGCGCTCCTGCGCGTCAATAGAGACACACCACAGTCCATAATACCGTGGTGTTCTCACCACCAAGGTGCAAAAAAGAATCCAATAGCACCCCCGAAGCAGCCAGCGAAGAGTAGTAAAGGAAACCAAACGAAAGTGTGGGGAGGAAAAAAGTTGCTGAAAAAACTACAGATATTATGCAAATAGTATAAAATGTAGGGGGCAATCTTTGAGCCTACGCTTGAGGATCCACCCAAGGATGCAGGGAGATCAAAAGACAACACACAAGACAGACAGAAACAAATACAAATAACCTCGATTTAATCAAAACGAAATTGGAAAACACCACGGTATTATGGATGTGGGTGTGTCTCTATTTGACGCCAAGAGCGCAGATACAGCCAGCCGTGTCTCCCTGATGAGTTTCCGACCCAGCGGACGAAAGGCCTCAGAGAGCAGGCAATACAAATATATCTGCCTTTAAAAGGGATTGTGATGGTTCCCTTATGCAGCCAGTGAAAAGTTTTCATATTTTCTTAATTTCATGTTCCCAGTTTTTACATCTTCAACCTCCTGCCACCCCCCCCCCCCCCCCCCCCCCCCCCCCCCACCCCCCCCCCCCCCCCCCCCCCCCCCCCCCCCTTCTTAAGTTCGAAAGTTTTGCCAAGTCATTACTATGAAGAAAATTTAGTTGTTGGCCTGCGCTGGTTTTTCCCCCACTATTAGATTGTTCGTCTTTGTATTTTGTCTGACTTTATTCAAGTTTAAAAGGCTGTGCCAGTCTTGAATAAAAGTTACTCTGTGTTAGGTTCCTTAGCCTGACAGAGAGAGAGAGAATTCGCTCTTCCTGGGGTGAGTATAATCACATTACTTCTGTGTCCTTTTTAACATGGTTTCGCCCAATCCATACCTCACTTATTGAATCGCCCTTCACCCACCCCCACCACCCACCCCTAAGCCTCCTTCCCACCTCATTCAATCTATCTTCTTGTTTTGTATTTGTTCTGTTTTCTGAGGTAGGTTCCCCCTCTGTAACGCAGCAATGCAAACCCAAAAGGGAATACACAACACACACACTCATACGTGACGCGCACGAACACATGTTGTTAATATCAGCGAACTGGATTCTGTCGATACGAAATCGTTAGTCCACTCGAGAAGTTTGTCCTGGATGCTGTAATCTTTCAATTTTTACGGCACTGGTCTCTCGTGCGGGATTGTCAAATGCTTTTGGAGACTGTAAGTGGGCTTACAACATTATCGTCCTATCATATTTCGTCATTATCTTCCACTAATTTATTGTGGTGAATAGTTGGGCCGTAAAGGATCTGTCTAATATGAAACCGGACCGGCAGTTGTGCTGTGAGAAGGAAAATGTTCTTGTAAAGCACGACTGACTCAGATGTAAATGTGACGGTGACAACATTACACTACTCACTCATGTGAGGATAATAGGTCTCTTCATCATTCTTCATCTACATCCGTATAGTGCTCTCAATCAACAAAGCTGATTATTCTGATACTTGTAACGGAGGAGTAGGCGCAAAAGAAACACACACACACACACACACACACACACACACACACACACACACACAGAGCTTATGACAACTGGTGGAGTTTACGAGCTCCCGACGTGAACACGCCAAGAGAGACGCGGCTCCAATCACAACCTCAGTCAGTGAATCGTTCCATTCAGGGATGATTCGCGGGAGGAATGAATAACTCCGGTAGCCCCGTTGACACTGAAGTCTAGCAAGCTGCCCTGAGTGTGCTCTTCTGTCCCTCTCCTTAGGTGCCCTCAATTTTGATTTCTGGGATTTACAAATTTTGCCAAAATCCACCTGGACCATGTTGTTAATGATTTTGTACATCATGGTGAGCCTTGCGATCTTACGTCGACTTTGTAAGGATATGTATCCGAGGTGGTGTAACATGTTGGAGACGCTAGCGTTTCTTTTGTAACAATTTAAAACGAAACGTGCTGACCTTCGTTGCACAGCCTCAATTTTTGTGATCTGTCCTTCTTTGTACGGGTCCCACACAGTACTAGCGTATTCGAGAACAGGCCATACCATTGCTTTACAGGCTGTCTCTTTGAGTCTGATGTTACTGACTGAGTTTTTTTTCGAAAACCTAAACGTTTTGTTGGCTTTGTTCGTGATGTTATGAACATAGAGGTCCCAAATCTAGGTCTTGTGTGATCGTGATCCCCAAATACTTCGCCGAAGTGACATTGGCGAGAGTCTGGTTGTGCAGCTGGTTCGATGGTATCAGGAGCTTCTTCTTTCTCTTGGGACTGATAACCGGAGGGTGTACATTTCCCAGGGTGGAATGACATATCCCACTTTTCTCCCATTTCTCTAGCTGTTGGAGGTCTGTTTGTGGTTGGGTCTGGTCTTGGCCTGCTGTTATTGGCCTGTAGACGGCAGTGTCATCTGCAAAAAGTCGCGTGGATGAGGAGACAGTTCTGGGCAAATCATTTATGTAAACCAAGAACAAGCTTGGCCCAAGAACAGAACCCTGGGTTCTCCAGATTTCATGGCAACCGAGTCTGACTTCACACCGTCAACCACCACAGCCTGCTTCCGGTCTTGTAGAAAGCTTCTGATCCATCTGTTAACATGGCCTCGAACTCCAGATGGTGCAGTTTATGTAGGAGGAGAGAATGATTAACCTTGTTGAAGGCTTTCGCGAAGTCCATTACCACGATGTTAGTTTTTTTGGCAGGCTTCCATATTCTCGGTCACCTCCTCCATGAAATCTAGCAGCTGGTTTCACAAGATTTTTTACGACAAAAGCCATGCTGTCTGGGAGAAAGGATGTTGTTCTTCTCTAGATGGTCCGTGAGTGAGATGACATGTTCCATGATCTTACATGGGATGCTGGTCAATGATACGGGGCGATAATTTGCTGAATCATAATGTTCGCCCTTTTTAAAGACTGGGGCGATGTTGGCTGATCTCCAGTCTACTGGTACGATGCCTGTGTCCATGGAGGTTCTGAATAGCAGTGTCAGGATGGGAGCGACTTCATGCGTAAGCTCTTTAAGCACTCTTGGCGAGATCTCTTCGGGGCCGCAGGCCTTGTGGGGATTTAATCCTTTTTTTTTCTGTCCCAACCTCTGCACCACCTCAGAGGCAGTGCACCCATGCCGCTCATTCCGACACCCCGTCCACAGCCACAGCCCAGTCGGCTCCGCCGCAGCCCCAGCACCAGTATTCCATAAGGAGCAGTCAATGTCAAGGTGTCAAAAGGCAACCCCACCGGAGGAGACACTGCACTGCTGCCGAATCACTTCAATGGTGTTCAGTGGCGCCTGTTCTGATCTAACATATACAGGACACCACCTACTAAGCCCCCTACTGACGACAATAATTGTTAGTCGCGGAGCCGGCGTGAGTGAGCTCTCCCTCCAGAGGGCGCCACCACGTCCGTCCAACGACAGCCCCAATGGACTCGCTGATACCGGTGACCCGACGGAACCAAACCAAGGCCACAGACGTGGAGAGGACATCGAAACTGAGGTCACCATGAGAGCAGGGCATGAAGAGCCACAGAATTTGAGACATTTTTTTTTATGCTGATCGATGAGAATGAGGATGATTAAGATGATGCTACGGATTTCCATTCAGTCTGAGACTACATGACAGGGCTGTACTCTACGCTTCCTTTCATAATATATCCCGGCGTCAACCAGGCCCGAGAGATACAGGCACCTGCAGTGTTGGTCAGGAAATTTGAGCAACACTCTCAGAAACGCATCCATTAAGTGGATGAAACTCGACTATTTGGTCCCAGTCTCCCCAACTGAGCCCGCAGCAAACTCAGCTCTGGGTAGGAGCCGGTCGGGGCAGAAAAACCCCACATGACTTCTGACCCACGACCTCCCAGCCGGGAGTCCGCGACGCTAACCACTTCGCCACGGCGGCTGGTGGGATTTAATCCTTTTAACAGGTTGCTGACGCCCTCCTCTGAGATGTGAATCTTGCTGAGCTCGGAGTAGTCTGTCTCATTCACGCGACACTAGTCCATAAACTGTTCCCTGGTGTAGACCTGGCCATCGGTAAAGACTGACTGAAATTGTTCAATCAGAATTTTCGCTTGATGCCTAGGTTCTGATATCAGCCTGCCCTGCACCTTCAAAGGTGACACCCCTATCTTTGCAGGCTTCTGGTGTTTAATATAAGACCAGAATCTTTTCAAAGATGACGAGGGTTCATCCGGTGGGGTCTCTGCCAGGGTTTCGTGTATGTAAGTCCTGTACGCTCTGCGTAGTTTGCGTTGAATCGTTCGTCTCAGCTCCGTGGACTCTTCTGTCAGGTCCTGTCGTCCTGTCTTCTTCAGCTTCGTGGACTCTTCTCTTGCGTCCTGTCGTCCCGTCTTCTTCAACTTCTTGTAGACCCTAGCTCTCCTGTTAATGAGTTTCTTTATATCAGTGTAACCCAAGCTTACTACGTTTGGGACATGCTTGTTTATGGCGGACATTGGTCTCTTCAGGTTGTAAGTATGCTTCCTTAAAGCGTGTCCATAAATCTTCTGTAGTCAGGTTACCCTTTTCCTCTACAAGGCTGGATGTGCAGGGCCTTCGTTGCTTCTGTCATGCCGTCCCAATCTGCTTTGTTGTAGAGTTTAATCCATCTGGGGCTCTGCTTGGTTTTCTCCACCGCGATGTTACACTCACAGTAGACTATCTCATGGTCAGAAACGCCCATGACAGTCTCTACTCTTGGAATGGGGCCTGGTCTCTAGTTTCCATATTGTTATTATTCATTTTTTATCACCTGTCAAAGTATTTGGGCTTACTTCCAAACGCCTGGATTAAAAAAAAAGAAGTTTTTTTTGGTTTGTTTTTGTTTTCTGAAGGGCGGGGGGTGGGGGGTGGGGGTCTTATACTCCCAGTTGTTTTCAAAAGAAAATACCTGTCTCAAATCAAGGAGTGAATTTCATCAAGACCCAACTGCCTTTGTAATTTTTAGCTTGGCTAATTCGTAATAAATGTGCTTTTCAGTCTTCTACCGCCCTTCTCATAGAATGGTCTACTCCCCGTCTGTCATAGAAGTTTAGACATCCGTTGGAGTTGGCATGCTGCCAAATAGGCCTGTTGACGCGATTCTTCACTGAAAGAGGAAAGCAAGGGAAATAAGCCTCCAATCAAGATTCTGCAGCAAAGTATCAACATGGCGGGTCCTCTTGTTAATAATTTTGAAGTTCCATCATGGTTTGTCCTTTTCCTTGCTGCATAATTTTTATACGTTATTTGCTTGCACTTTTTATTGCACTGTATGCATGCACAGTCGAATTTTTTGCAAAAGACGAGTTCTTGTGCTCTGAATGTAGACGGTGTGAAAAGACGTTCTCTCTTTATCACCGTGTTTGCAAAATTTTATCAGCTTGAGCCTACCCCTCTCCTCCCCCCGGCTTGTTTCCCTTCATTTCCTTTTACTTTCACCGTTATTCTGTGTGTTCTTCAGAAGTAAAACGTTCAAAATTTATCGAAAGGCGAAAGCGTTTGTGTGGGGGGGGGGGGGGGGGGGGGGGGGGGGGGGGGGGGGGGGGGGGGGGGGGGCTGCGAAGGGGAGTGGGTGGGGAGGGAGGATGAAGGGAGACTGCGAAATTATGATAGAATTTTGCTCTTTTTTGCTTTTAGCTCTCACTTTTGTCAGTGCTGACAAGAGATATCCACACTTAACCTGTGTACTCTTTCAGTTGAAGTATGGTGAAGCAACTTTATCAAACTAGTATGTACTTGACTTTGCCTTTTGTGTAGATCTATGTAAGTGTGAGTGTCCGAGTTTGGTCTAGTTTGAATTTGCCTTCATTTGGCCACGGGGGGGGGGGGGGGGGGGGGGGGGGGGGAGGGGAAGGGGGTTGATCCCCAGAAGTCTCATTTTTCAGTTTCTCTCTTGAACGTGTAGAAAAAAAAAAACAAGACTTTTAGCAGTCAGTTTTTTATGCTCAGAATACAGTTTACAGCTCTTGAGAGAACGGTGCTTCTACACTGTTTGTGACTGAGCTCATCATTCAATAAGGCATCAGTGTGTGAGATCAGCTGTTAAGTTTTACCAAGATCAGTAAATGTGCAGACACAAGGGAAGGCTAAACAGTTTAGTAAACTGTTCTTTACCATTCTTCTTAAATGAAAAATTAATGAATTTTTCTTTTTTAAAAGTTGTAGAAGGATTGCGAGATGGAGTAGGGATTTAGGGGATTTGAGAACTTTTCCGATTTCTTTTGTTTTGAAAACAAACATTCCTTTAATCATTAAGTGGCCAAGTGTTTTGTAATTAACCCAGTCAAAGCTAACATCATGCAGAGTTTTTACTTTTAGGAGATCATAAATCCTTTGAAACATGCATAAAAGTTATTTTAAGATTTGGTCATGACTCAGATCTGCATGTGAACTTAAGTAAAACTAGTGTTATGTGGCTAGGAAGCAGAAAAAAAATTTGGAACATTTAACTTAAGAATGATCTGGAATCCCTCAAATTTCGAATTTTGGGTATTTGGTTTACCAATGTTTTGAAAGACTGTGAACATAAATCATTCTGAAAAATTAGCAGATATAAAACATTTGCTTACTATATGGGTAAAACGCCAGTTAACGCCCCTTGGCAGAATAGCAATACTCAAATCTGTTATAATTTCTAAATTGACATATCTGTGGTTGCTTTTGCCGAACCCATCTAATATACATTCTTCAGTACCTGCCAACAGTGTTGTTAAAAGTTTGTTTGGAATCAGAAATCAGACAAGATAAACTGTAAAGCGCCCCATAAAAGTATTAAAAACTGTGGCATAGGTTTTCCTGACTTAAAGACATTTGTACTATCCTTGAAATTATCTTGGATGCGAAGAGCTGAGCGATCAACCCATCAATGGAAAACACATTTTGGTGAAAAACTTTCATAAATAAACATGGTCCAGCATATGTTTCAAACTTTACTAAATATAACCAATTCTGGACAGACATTGTGGAAGCGAAAATTTTTTTTAACTCTAAATGAATGCCAACGAAGCCAGTGGAACTTTTTTTTTTTTTCCTGAACCAATATGCTATAACGATTGCATTCAAATTGGAGATAAATTAATCGTTTGCAGAGTGTTCAAAGAGAAAAGTGCATATTCTCTTGCACATTTTGCTGACGATGATGGGCAAACAAGATTTATGGAAAAATTTGACGTTTGTGTAGACTTCGTCACTTCTTCCGGATTTAAGTCTTCAATTATTGATCATGTGAAGAAGTCAGGTATAATTGTTAAGAATAACAAATGAATAGATCCACCCCTCTGCTTTAAGAAATGTTGTCCATTCACACAGGTTCGAAACTGTACTATGATATACTGATTGAAAATAATAAAACAAAATGCTGTGACATGTGGGACTGAAAGCTATCAGAACCTAATGATTATAAATCATGTTTTCTATAAGCCCATAAAATAAAAGATGCAAAGTTAAAATGGTTTCAGCTGAAAATATTACATAGATGTCTTGGCACAAATGTTATATTAAAGGAAATCGGAGTTGTTGACACTGACACATGTAGTTTTTGTGGTAGCCACAAAAAGACAGTATTGACCACATGTTCTGGATGTGTACATACATACGACATTTTTGGGACGCATTTATGAATGTACTGAAGGAGAAATGCACAAATGCTGACAACATACGATTGTCAGAGCGTTTGGTTTTGTTGGGATTGACAAGACGATCATTTCTGATTCGGTTTTCTGTTTTCATGATATTGTTAGCAAACTACTATATATGTCATGTAATTACAAGGGTGCCATCCTTGAACATCAGTGTTTTTAAAGAAACTGAATATTCGATATAAAACTGAAAAGTAATGCCTATCTGAATGAATTCAAATCATGATGACTTCTCTGTGTGAAATGGCTGTCATATATTCGCTGGCTTCTGATGATATGTAACTTTAGATCTGTTTTTCAGAAAATTGTTGAGAGTGTGCAATTCCAGCCCCCCTCCCCCCATTTGTGATATTAAGGTCTTTTGGTAATTTTTTCTCTCCTTTAATATTGTTTGAGTCTTATCAGACGAAGAGCAAAAAATGTATGTGAAATGATGGCTTCTGGCATTGAAACCCATCCTATCAGCCTGTGTCTTTTGATACAATTGTATCTGTCTGTTCTTATATGTACCCTGTCCTTCCACTGTCTTGTTCTATCTTCTTCTTTTTCTTTCTTGACAGGCGTACTTGACTTCTGAAATATAATCATTGTATATATATAAAAAAAAAAAGAAATAACAAAAAAGAATTCCACCTAGCAGAACTCTATGTATTGTACTGTATTTTATTGTTTTATACTGCATGGTGTTGTGTTGTTTTGCAGTGTATTGTATTGTTTTGTGCTGTTTTGTACTGCACTGTGAAAGTTACATGCTGACAAATTAGTTAAAAGATGCATTTTGCTTGATTTGGTTTTTATGGTTAATATTTCTTTCTTTCTTTGTCTTTCTTTCTTGTTTTTTTTTTTTTTTTTTCCTTAAAAAAATTCTTTGTCACTTTATTTTGTGTAACAGGTGTTTATTTGTGAGCAAGGCATGCAGAAATATTGCAGATGCACCAGATTTGCGTACTGTCCTCTTCCTGCGCATCTGTATGCTCCAATTTTACGTTTATTAAAAAAGAAAAAAAAAAACCCCACTGTGAAGTGGTGCTTGAATATTACGATGAAGAAGTGAAAAATTGTTTTAAGTTTGATCAATGGCCAAAGGTTTGCACAACCACACACACACACACAGACATGCATGTTTGTGAGCACACGAATGCACATTATATTTTTCAGTAATGACTTTATTACGTTTTCACACTTGCACACATGCATACTTACACACACAAAGACATACACATACACATGCACGCGCACACACACACATGCATGCATGCTTGCGCACACATGCGTACACATATACTGATATTTGCAATGATATGCATACACTTAACACACTTGCATACTCATTCAGGTCTATGTCATGAATAGTTAATGAATATCAAATTCGTATTGATATTTGTAACCTTGGTATAGAATTATTTGACCAGTATTCTGCTCTCAAAAATAAGTGAACGTCCTTGTCAAAGTCAAAGACACACATAGGCACGCACATATATACACACACGTATGCGTACATACACACAGCTGAGTGAGTTCAGAAGAAATGGAGGCGGTCGCTTCACCACCTTGAACTCAAGAGTCCAAGGGAACTCCCAGCAAATAGAGAGGATCTGCTCCTTTCCCTGGGAGTAAATCCATGAATTTGTAATTGATACCAAAAACATAACAGTATTAGTTACTGGTCCAGGGGCCTTGGGTCCTGGACTGTTCACTGATGAAGACTGCTCTAGATGTCTTCATCTCTGGTCTGATAATTGCAGGGGAAGTTTAGTTACAGTACTACAAACCCAGCAGAACACCTTTTTAATTAATGAAAAATATTCAGCTTTGAACACTTGATCATCTGTGTTGTCAGACTTTATTATATTTCTACTTCAGTGTAGTTCTAGATCAAAATCTAACTCGTTGACATCAGCGTCTCAAAGAGTTCAGCATTTCTGGAATGAAATCTTTGTGGACTGCACCCTGCATTATGATGAATGTCATCTCATGTTTACAATTCGAGTGCAATTATTTGTTTTAAGCTACAGTAGTTTAGATAAGTTAGAACAGAGAGCTAAAGTTGTTTGATGTGTCTCCCCCTTGCCATAGCTTGAATAAGCTAGGATGGAAAATTCAGCCAGGCTCATACTTGACATATGATCTGAGGAGTTTGTTTGATTGATAAGTTCACATTCATATCTGGATGACACATCTTACTACACCAACTCACAAAACACAGCATTCAGTACTCCAAATTCTTCCAGCTGTACAGTCTCTTCTGAAACCAAAAAGGTCTCACACTGCGAGAGATTAACATTTTTCATCTGCTCTAAGATTTTATGGAAGAAGGATTTTAAACGAAGTTTCTGGTGCGTTTTTAGAAGGTGTATTTAAAGGGATGTGTGAATGGTGTTTTTTTTTTTTTTTTTTTTTGTGACTTATGAGTTGACGTCAATGTGGTGACAACCCTGATATGGCCCTTTCCGGTCGGCTGGGCTATAAACAACATTACTTTATCTTACCTTACCTTATGATGATCTTTGTTTCAAACACATTGTAATGTACACCAATAGTTTAGCATGATTTGTGTACTTCTTTATTTTATTCAGTCATCACTATGGTCTGTGCTGTGTGAATGTGTTGTAGGGTTGTTTCAGTCTTTCATGGGCAAAAACAACCCAAAAAAAAAATGCACTGGTCAGTGACATTTCTAAAATACTGCCAAAATGAGCATGTGCAGTAACTCATTACTTCTGCTGTTATCCATACCAGTCTTGTGATTGATGAAGTTGACATGACTGATGCAGAAGAAGCTGAAGAACAGTTTGTGATGTGCAGGTCAGGCAAGCCACCAGCAGGTCTCCATCTAGACGTCATGAAGGACTCCAAAATGGTCCAGGTGTGTTCAGGCTTGGTATAGTGTCAAAACCCAAAGATGGCCTGTTTATTTGCATTTTATACCTTAATGAGTAAGTGTAAATGTTGTCTGTTTATGTGTGCATGTGTAGAAAAAAGAAAAAAAAGAACAAAACAGCTGAATTATAGACGTTGTAGAGTTTGTGCACCATCCTCAGATCCAGTCTTGGTAAGAGTTTGTAAGTACCAGCCGCCGTGGCGAAGTGGTTAGCGTCGCGGACTCCCGGCTGGGAGGTCGTGGGTTCGAATCCCATCAGAAGTCATGTGGGTTTTTCTGCCCCGACCGGCTCCTACCCAGAGTTGAGTTTGCTGCGGGCTCAGTTGGGAAGACTGGGACCACACAGTCGAGTTTCATCCACTTAATGGATGCGTTTCTGAGAGTGTTGCTCAAATTTCCTGACCAACACTGCAGGTGTCTGTATCTCTCGGGCCTGGTTGACGCCGGGATATATTATGAAAGGAAGCGTAGAGTACAGCCCTGTCATGTAGTCTCAGACCGAAATGGAAATCCGTAGCCATCTTAATCATCCTCATTCTCATCGATCAGCATAATAAAAAAAAAGTCTCAAATTCTGTGGCCCTTCATGCCCTGCTCTCATGGTGACCTCAATTTCGATGTCCTCTCCACGTCTGTGGCCTTGGTTTGGTTCTGTTCGGGTCACCGGTATCGGCGAGTCCATGGGGGCTGTCGTTGGACGGACGTGGTGGCGCCCTCCGGAGGGAGAGCTCACTCACGCCGGTTCCGCGACTAAGCAATTATTGTCGTCAGTAGGGGGCTTAGTAGGTGGTGTCCTGCGTGTGTTAGATCAGAACAGGCGCCACTGAACACCACTGAAGTGACTCGGCGGCAGTGCAGTGTCTCCTCCGGTGGGTTGCCTCTTGACGACTTGACATTGACTGCTCCCTGTGGATTGCCGGTGCCGGGGCTGTGGCGGGGGCCGACCGACTGGGCTTTGGCTGTGGACGGGGTGTCGGAATGAGCGGCGTGAGTGCACTGCCTCTGAGGTGGCGCAGAGGTTGGGACAGCAAAAAAAAAAAAAAAAAAAAAGAGAGTTGTAAGTGTTGGGAGAGCATGAACATTTGAAAATCAGGGTCAGAGGTCATGAACATGGCATGAATCATGTTGAAATTGAACGTCATGCCCTCTTTTGTCACTGGTCATACTGGTTGACCAATCAAATTCAGTGTTTTGTCAGATAAACTTTGGAATGATCATATTGGTTGACAAATGTGTTCTTATGCAAACTTTAATACTTTGTTTCATGACGCTTCTCTTTTTTTTTCATGGAGAATGATTGAGCTGTTGCTTTTCTTGTGATCCTTGCGATTCAACCCAGCATGCTTCCAGGTGTTTGTGAATTGCCTAAATTGAGAGTGTAGGGAAATTTTTGGTCTATAAATTACAAGTCTTTCATGCTTAGGAACAGTGACAAACAAATGATAACTGTTTGTGATATCAGTCTAAAACACTTGAACTGTAGAAACAGATTAATTCCTTGCCAATGTTTTGTCTCATTGATGATTGAACGTAAGACTTTATCATGTAGATTAGTGTGTATGTTCAGGAGTTTTGAGGTAATGTTTTTTATGTTTATTTTTTTCTTTATTTTGTCTGCAGAAACTGATGATAGATGAAAAGAATGCTATTTCTTTGGGCGCAACAAGCAGCTTTGTGACTTTCCCATTGACCACTCCTCATGTTCACGTGTTCATGCTGCGCTTGTGTGGCATCGTCACCTCAACAGACCTTTCATCATTGATCTTGGCAGCAGTAAGTACCTTGTGTGACATTATCTGAACAGACCTTTTATTATTGATCTTGGCAGCAGTAAGTAGCCTGTCTGACATCATTATCAGAACAGACCTTTTATTATTGATCTTGGCAGCAGTAAGTAGCTTGTGTGACATCATTATCTGAACAGACCTTTTATTACTGATCTTGGCAGCAGTAAGCAACTGTTGTGGCATCTATCTCTGAACGGACCCTTCATTCTTGTTCTTGGTACCAATCAATAGCTTGTGTTACACCATCGTCTTAAGCCATTTATCATTGTTCTTGGCAGCAGTGTGGCATTGTCATTTGAACAGACCCTTTATCCTTGACCATGATACTAGTAAGTAGCTGGTGTGGCATCTTCATATGAACAGACTCTTTGTCATTGTTCTTGGCAGCAGCAGGTAACTTTCATCATCATTTGAGTAGACCCTTTATCGTAGATCTTGGCATTAGTAAGTAGGACGTTTGGCATCATCATGTAGACAGACCCTAAGGCTTTATCATCGATCTTGGCACTAGTAAGTGGTATGTTTGGCATCTTGATATACAGAGACTCCTTATAATTATCCTTGATCTTTGCACCAGTAAACTACCTTGTGTGGCATCATGGTGAATCATTTGAACAGACCTTTGATCCTTGATCTTTTGGGCAGTTAGTTGCTTGTATGGCGTTACTACCTAAGCAGGCCCTTTGTTATTGATCTTGCAGGCGGCAATAACTAGCATGTTAGTCATCTGAAAAGACACCCTTGATCTTGGTAGCAGAAAGTGGCTTCTTGGTTGTATGTTTAAAGAGAAGATTCCAAATGGAAGGCTTACTTTGCCATTTTATACATCCTTCTCGTTTGATGTCCTTAATAACTTTGTAGAAGTCACAAGTCTTCGTCAAGAAAGTCCATGATAGAGTTTGGGAATTTGAGTCTTAGGCAGTTGGTTGGAAAATTCTTCTTCTTCTTCTGCATACGCAGGCTGATACTCCTGCGGACACCCCCTGTATAGAAAGGCAAGGATTAATCCCATATATCCAACAAAGGGAGTGGTGTTGTGTGTGTATGACCGTTTTTTTTTATCCTGCCATTAAGGCAGCCGTACTCAGTTTGGGGAATTGAAATATTCATTCATGTGGACATTGTATTTGCTAGATTTTAAGTTATGTATGCTCATTCACTGTGACTTGTTTGTTTTGTTTTTGTATCTTGTCTCTGTCATGTGTGAATGCAAATGTGTGTTATTACATCTATTATGAATTGGTGCTTTTGCTGTACTTGAGTATTTCTCCAAATGTTTTCCTGTAGTTGCCTTGGTGAAGCACTATTGTGTTTTAATCTCTTTTCATGTTTTCTCTTTTTTTCCCCTTCTCTTTCTTAATTTTTACTTATACCTTCAGAGGTATTTCAGAAAAAGGAAAGGGTGCACTTTGTGGAAAAGAGGTGGGCACAGGACGGTGGAGAAGTGAGGGTCTTGGTGCGTTTAAGTACCTTTGCATCAGGATGTTACGCACACCGAAAAAACAGTCATAGTGCATTCATATTTTTCATTAAAAAAAGATGTGTTTTGTAAGATGTTCCTTTCATTTTTTGCTGATCAGACTAATGTTCCACAGCGCATGGGACATACATTGGTCAGATCCGACTGGAGAAAACAGAAGCCACAGCAAGTTCCACTGGACAGTGAGATCCATTTTGGAGCGTCCACACGTGTGTACATCATACGTGAACGACCCCAACCTGTGGGACCAGGCGGATTAGATGAAGATGGGGCAAAGCAGCCGGAAAAAAGAGGGCAACTTGTTGGGACTACCGGAATCCGAACAGAACTTGATGTAAGTGATCTGTTGTGTTGAGGATGTAGTAGCTGTTTCGGAGCTGGCGTGCAGGAATCGGTGAGATGTTTTTGCACAGAATCTGAACACATTGAGCTTTTTTGTAAAGGAAGGTATGCAAGTTGAAATTAAAAAGTCTTACATACTATGAAAGGCTTTCTGTCCACAGTTGGATTTGAAATGTAACATAAAAAAACAAAATCCTGTGTTTCAAACTAGCATTGAGAGTGGAAATGAAATGAGGCAGGGAACAGTAAACAATAAACAGTAAACAAGTGGGGTAGTCTTTGCTCCCATAAGGAAACCTAACACAGAGTAACTTTTATTCAAGACTGGCACAGCCTTTTAAACTTGAATAAAGTCAGACAAATACAAAGACGAACAATCTAATAGTGGGGGAAAAACAAGCGCAGGCCAACAAAAAATTGTCTTCATAGTAATGACTTGGCAAAACTTTGAACTTAGGAGGGGGGGGGTCAGCAGGAGGTTGAAGATGTAAAAACTGGGAAAAATGAAATTAAGAAAATATGAAAACTCTTCACTGGCTGCCCAAGGGAACCATCGCAATCCCTTTCAAAGGCAGATATATTTGTATTGCCTGCTCCGAGGCCTCGGAGCAGGCAATACAAATATATCTGCCTTTGAAAGGGATTGCGATGGTTCCCTTGGGCAGCCAGTGAAGAGTTTTCATATTTTCTTAATTTCATTTTCCCAGTTTTTACATCTTCAACCTCCTGCTGACCCCCCCCCTCCTAAGTTCAAAGTTTTGCCAAGTCATTACTATGAAGACAATTTAGTTGTTGGCCTGCGCTTGTTTTTCCCCCACTATTAGATTGTTCGTCTTTGTATTTGTCTGACTTTATTCAAGTTTAAAAGGCTGTGCCAGTCTTGAATAAAAGTTACTCTGTGTTAGGTTTCCTTATGGGAGCAAAGACTACCCCACTTTGTTTACTGTTTAGCATTGAGAGGTCAATGTGTTTCCAGGAATATGTTGAAAATAATGAGTGAAATGTTCTGTAATGGGAGTCAGTTAACAAATTAATCAAGCCCCAGAGCTGGAAAGAATCATCCTGTTTGAAGCCTGAAGAGTTCATTCTGTTGCTGGACTGTTCAACAGATTTCTCAGTTCATGTGGAAAAAAAAAAAAGTTTAAAAAAATAAAATGCAGAAACGTGCCAGTAAAATGCCTCAACAAAATAAGCAAAGGAAGAACACAGTGACCTGTCAAGTTACTGGAAGCAAAACATTAAGACTAGCACAACAGAATGCAAATATCTCTTCTCATCACCCTGCAGATGGTTGCAGGCAGAAGACAAAAATCTGCAGAATCGATCTGAAACTGGTGTGCCTGCAATGTGTCATCAAAATGGAATTGGGTGTGTACACATATACACACATGGATGCGCATGCATGTATACACACACGCTCACACACACACACACACACACACACACACACACACACACACACACACACACACACACACACACACACACACACACACACACTACAAAAAATACATGTTCAGTGTCAATTTTGCAGGTAATAGGATCTGATTTACACATTTGTCAATGTTGTTTCACACCAAGTTCAGACAGCATATTTTTCTGTTTGTTTGTCTTCAGAACCTTACAGAATTCAACACAGCTCACAATCGACGAATCGCCTCAGTGGCTGAGATTGTGGATGTCCCCAATCCCTTGAAACGTAAACCCAAATCAACACATGTTAGCTTTGCTGACGAAGAAGAAGTCATTAATCCAGGTATGCATCAATTTAGCTTTGAGATTTATTGCCTGCCTTTGTCCTGTTGGTGTTCTGACTCTTCTGTATGCTCTTACCTGTTTGCATCCTGCCAAAAACATTGTGTACAGAGTTGTTCACAGACACAAGAACTGTAACGCACAGTCTGATTTATGTGTACAACTCATGCAGCAGACTCAGACACACATGCACACGCATGTGTGCGCACACATGTAGAGTAAAAATGCACACACACGTGCACAGAGAGAGAGAGATAGATACAGGGACAGAGAGAGAGACACACACACTCACACACACACACACACACACACACACACACACACACACACACACACACACACACACACACACACACACACACACACACACACACACACACACACACACACACACCCCCTCATAAAGATTTTTTTTTTACACACACACACACACACCACCAAGATGTTTTACACACACACACACACACAACCTCATAAAGATTTTTTTGTTTGTTTATGCACATTTGATTTAAATAACTTAGAAATCCTGTTTAATTTGTGTTGTGTTTATCTCATGAATGACCACAGTCATTAAGTTCTCCAGAAAAAGAAATCCTATCAACTGACTTATTCCTGAATAAGATACACATTTAGCCTTACATATGGTGCCTTATAGTCCATAGCGCACCAACCATCCATCATGCGCTGTTATACTTCAACCACATGACTAAGCTGCCCACAGTGCCAATTAGTGTTAAGACTATCAGTGCAGCCAGCTTACCCCTCTCTGTGCACTGACAGTACTACTGTACAGCCCACTGTACATTCTCACAGGACACCTGGTGTTGGTCTCTTTAAAGAAAAAAGATCTCTCTCTGACAGCTATCACCTAGATAAGTGTTCACAATTTATGCAGAGTTACTCCTCAGATGAATCTTTTCCAGCTCAAATTTGGCAAAAAAATCTTAATCGCAACATGTCTGAGCCAACTCTTGTGCTGCGATAATGCTCATGCCGTGTTGCGAAGCAGTGAGGTGCGTGTTGCAAGCACAGCGGTGACATGCGTTGAAAAAGTTCATGTTCTCTAAAGTTTCTTGCCTTCTGTCTGTAATTGTCAGTATTGGATATGAAATTTGGTGGACGAGAGGGATTTTAGATGTATCTCTCTCTCTCTCTCTCTCTCTCTCTCTCTCTCTCTATGTATGTATGTATGTATGTGTTCATATCTCTGTGGGTTTTCTATGTTTCTTTTGTTGTTGTTATTATATTTATCTTGTAATGATGACTAATGTGAATTTTTTTTTACATGCTTTCTACAATGAATATAAAAAGATCAGGATGGGGACTGTTTGTTGTTTTCTTTTCCTTTTTTTTTTTTGGTTTGTTTTAAAGTGCATTTTTTTAGTTTGTTTTAAAGTGCATTACGTGTGTGTTGAATTGCAGAAGACATAGATCCATCTATTGGACGCTTCCGAAACCTGGTACAGACTACCGTCATACCCACCAAGGTAAAATTTCTACTTGTGTTTTCAGTTAATTGTATGATTGTTGCTGTTTCCTTCTGGAGACCTTTTTGTCTTTCATTTGATCAGTCTGGAGAACACCTGACTGGATAAATTCCTGAAAAGGGCTGGCGTCCAGGGGCGGCTTAGGCCCTGATGAGGTTCAGGGGCAGTGTCTTGGTGAGAGGTTTGGGAGGGGGGGGGGGGGGCAGCAGTTTTGAAGACCTTGTGGTCTCTCATGGTAGGCAAATTAGTATTCACCAAGTGAAGAATCCAACAGAAGATAACTGCATACACGCATGATTACACACACACACACACACACACACGCACGCACACGCACACATACATACACACACACGCAGGCACAGGCAAGCACACTTGAATTAAATAAAATTTCTAAATAAAGGACAGAAAGTCACTATTTGATTGAATGATTATGCTTATAACTTGATAAGGAAAGAACAATATCATTCAGTATGGACACTGTTATCATGCATCTCTTCTCATTTTGTTCATAAATGAAGCCAACCACACTGTGAAAATAAACTCAGGCTTTGTTGTTGTTGTTGTTGTTGCTGTTGTTGCTTATTTTTCAATAAAAAAAAAACGGTTAAACATTAATCTGAGTAGTTTGCTTTGATTGTAGTCCAACGCTGTAGAAGCATAAACATGTTTATCATAGTGCATACATTCAAGCAGTGCAATTAAAACCACAATCGGCATAGTTCACCTCTCTTTAGCAAAGCAAACAAGCAACATCATGCTATTCCCTGCTTGCTCACTTTCTGAAACCTGCTAATTGCTCACTTCTGTAGTATTTTCCCGTCTTAAACAGTTCAAAGTTCTGCCTTTTACAAAAGTCTTGCCCAGGTTCATGACTTGTGACATGCAAGAATCTTTTTTTTTTTTTTCCTCCAAAAGACAAAGCCAGTGCATGATGCACAACCAGAAAAATGACTGAACAAATTGGGTTCACGTACATATTTGCCTGCTGCTGAAACTCGTCTATGGTATATTGTGGAAGCGCTGCAATATATCATAACAGCCACTAGTGGCATTGTCTTGAGCGTAGAATCATGAAAACCTGGACTGGAAAAGTTTTACATTATACAGGACTTGGGGTGGTGAAGAGTTTCGTGATTTTTTTTTTTTTCTTCAGACTGTTTTTTTTCTTCAAATGTTTGGTTGTTTTGCTGCTGAAATCAGGTGGTTTTCTGAGAAATCCTGGGATCTAAGAAGAGTTCTCCAGTCTTTTGATAGAAAAGCAGAAAAGAAGATTGAAATGAATTGGAATGAAATTGTATGAAGTCAGTCTAGATCAGGTTGTGTACATGAATGAGTGATCCGTTCTCACAAGTGGGTGTTAAAGTTGCATTGTGCAACAGCTGGGAAAACGTAGGAGATAGGTATATGGGAGACTAATTAATTGGTTTTCTGTCTGTCAGATTCTGTGAATATGAATCATTGATGACAACAGAATCTTGGGATCAGGAGATCTCAAATTCTGTTTGGCGAATCAAACGTATGATTCAAAGCCAGTAACTTCGGCCCCTTTCATGAGAATGGGTTACACATCACAATTCTATTTGGGCATTATCAGAGAGAATGAGAGAGAGTGAAAAAGATGTTTTTCCTTGTTTCTAGTCTCATAAGATTATATACATATTGATGTTATAAACAAGAAGATGAGTTCATGTGTTTGTGTGTGTGTGCGCATGCATGCAACAGCAAGGGAGTGTTTAATTGTTAGTAGATATTTCATTTTCATATATTTATTCAAAAAGAGTATTAGATTTCTAAATATGGAAGAGATTAACACCAAAAAATGCACATGCTTATTCTTCTATTTAATTTTCTCTAAAAAACTGGTATTTCATGCCTTAGATACAACATCCTTATGTGTGTGTGTGTGTGTCACTGTGTGTCACTGTGTGTGTCACTGTGTGTGTGTGTGTCTACACGTGATGGGGATGTATGTAACAGCAGCATCATATTCAGAAAGTATTTCTTGCAGCATTTATTTATTCGAACAAAAGAGTATAAACTCTTTAAAAAAAAAAAAAAAGAAGAAAAAGAAATGAAGACAAAAAATACCACTGGTAAAATTCCATCTTTTTTTGTGTGCGCTTTCAGTTCAGAATATGTTCTGTTTGTGTTCATATGTAAGTGACTTTTACAAGGAACATAAGGACATAAAGACTGAAACAAAAAAAACAAAAAACGTATGAAATGAGAGAGTAAAGAACTGTTTGTATGTGGGTGCAGCAATTATGTGTTTGTGCAGGAACATGCACTTGTATTCTTAGAATCTTTGCGACATTGCTGTACATAAACCTGCTGATGCCTTGTCGTGTGTTGTCAGAGAGCCAAGTTAGACGGAAGCCTAGGGGCTGGCTTGGAAGATCACAAGCTGAACACTAGAATCTCACATTTTGGGAGAGATGCCAGCGCACGGCCCAGGGTCCACCTTGGCCCATCCCCTGTCCTTTGCGGCCAAGCTGGGCATCCCAGTCCCAAACCTGGCCCCGGACGTTGAACACGAGCCTGCTCCCCCTTCGTTACCGGCACAAGCTGCCCCGTTCGTGCCCGAGGAGGTCCCCAAAGAACCGCGCAAAAAAGAAATACGCCAAAGAGGCCTGGCCTGGGAAGAAACCTACCACAATTTGCTGGTGTAGTGCCCGTGTGTGTGTGTGGGGGGGAGGGAGCCGGTCAGGGCCAGGGCTTGTTCTACTGCAGGCACTCTCTTTGCTGCAGCTTTTGACTTGAGTGGAACAGTGAGAGTGTGTGTGTGTGTGTGTGTGTGTGTGTGTGTGTGTGTGTACATGTGTATGTGTGCATGCGCACATGTGTATGTATGTGTGTGTGTGTACACGTGCTTTGTGTGCATGTGTTTGTATGTGTGTGTATGTGTGTGTGTGTGTGTGTGTGTGTGTGTGTGTGTGTGTGTGTGTGTGTGTGTGTGCGTAGAAAAGGTTTGAGGAAGTAAAGAACTTGGTATTTCAATTGTATATTTCTTGTTTTAGGTTGTTTTTTTTGCCAGGAAGACGTGGAGAGAATCTTTTGTGACTGTTGAAAGGTTGTATCACAACAGTGTTTTACCCTCCATTACATAGCTTGATATCAGACCCGGTCTGTGTGCTGACAAAAAGGGCATGTGCAACATTATTCCAGTAAGTACAGTTGTGTTAAGGCACAGAGCTGACTATCTGTACTGATAGGATTTATTATCATCATCTAAAAACTTGAACAATAAATAGTAACACTTCCACAGACCAGTCTTTAGAATCTAGTGTTTCAGAAGAGAGTTGAAATGTTTTTTTTCTTAGTGATAAATGAGTGGTTAAAGCATCAGAGTGCCACACCCCAAAAGACTATTTCAGTTTTCATGACGTCTACTGGGTTAAAAGGGGATGTTTTAATATGGGAGGCCGGCATATTATGTACACCTGTTTATGCTTTAACCCTTTCAGTGTGTATATACATCCAAAACAAATGTCAGCCTCTAGTCTCTTAGTCCCTTGGCTTATGAAACAGTTCCTGCATATGATATTGTCCTTTACCAGAGTCGTTTACATCAATTGTTATCCCTGAACAAAAACAGATAGTGCTCGTTTGAAATGTTCTTGTGCTGTGAGTGATACTTCACCTGTGCGTTTGCGAATAACTATATACAAATCAAAATAAGTTAATCCGTTTTGTAGTCTGTCTTTGATCCAAAATCTGAAAATGATGTCTAAGTGTAGTCTGCAGCTGGGCAGCTGCACATTGTTGTAAACAGTTTCTGGCATTTAAGGCACATACTTAATTTGGCTTTTGTTACGTGCCACACATGTAGCATTTCATCTCAGTGACTTGCTGTCAATGTGGCACATTCCACAGAGCTGATGACTTGCTGATGAAAGTGACAGACTTTTCTGAACGATAGTACCAAAAGGATTAGCCTCTAACATCAGAGTGATGCAAACTATAAGTTTTAGGGGGTGTTTTTTTTTCACCTGTTCCACCTGTCTGCACTGCTATTCTCTGTAGATGTGTAAGTTATATAACAGTGCTAAATTTACGTGGTGGACTATCCTCTATGCATGAAGGCACATAAAACTAAGCCCAAGTATGTGTGTCTTGTTTCAAGCAAACAGAGGTTACAGACCTTGTGATCTGTGACATGTGGGCAGAGCTACCAGCCATCCTGCATTCGGCAGAATTAATTATGCTCAAGCACATGTCATTCAATTATCCACTTGACCTGAAGAAATTCTGTGTGGGAAAAAAAATTGTTTATTCACAGAGTTTGCACATCTACCGTTCATATAGACAAAGAGCTGTTTGGAAGTTTGCTTCCATTTCAGCTTCTTCTGCCGCCATCATATTGAAATGGCCTACTGGACCGATTAACCCTGAGGCAGAATAGAAGAAAACGGAATTAGAAGTGCAGTTTTCTGCTGTCATGATGTCAGTAACTGCCTGTGGAAGTGTCCAGCCTTGTCAGGAAGAATCTCGCTGATTTTTGTCCTTCCTTGGGTCCAGACACCACAGAGGCACTGGTGATTCTGAAGTGCAAAAGTGAGCCAAGTCATAAGATGAAGCTTAGTGACAGTGTGCTTCGAAAACGTAAAAGAGCAACAGTGTATTGGCTGTGACAGTGATCCCATGAAAGCGCTTGGCAGAAGGAAAGAAACTAAAGTGTCTGGAAGGTCATTGTTTTGTTTTTGATGCGACAGGGTATGTTTTCCTCTCACCAGTCAGAAATTCTGCTTAATTTAAAACAAATATAGTTCTCAAGTCTCATCAGAGGCTAGCAGCTCTGTGTAGGTGATAGAATTGAAAACATGGCAATGAACACACCTGCATCACCCTTGAAATGAGACTGGAAAAATCAGGTGGCAGAGGGGATGTTTAAATAGGCTGTTGAAGTGAAACTGAAAGTCTGTTTAAAGAGAACAGATGGAAGTGATGGTGGCAGCTGACTTATTATATTGTGTATTTACCATTCACGTGCCCCTGTTTAAATTGATGAAGTGCCACTCTTTAGTTGATCCTTCCTAGAATAGTGACTAGTATAATTTTATCAACAGCGGTTTTCTTCCTTTTTTTTTTTCTCACACTATGACAGGGTCTGATATTGGTTAAGGAAGAGTTTGTCAGATTTTATGTGAAGCATTTGTTTGACTGGAGGAAGACAAAGTCTGGGGGTACTCCAGTCTCTTATTTAGCATATATGGTGTTAGGACAGCTTTTTACAATAGGTACGAAAGTGGAGGGATGAAACACATGTCCAACTGTTTTCCTGTTGCATGTAGAATTCACCTTTGCAGGGATTTGCGTACCTGGTCACGTCAACACATAGAGATGGCATGTGCATCTTCAATTTGGCAGACATGATTTACTTTCTGTCCCTTTCTTTTCTCTTCCATGTACACATACACAAAACAGACTCGCTCAAACATTGCTCACACCTACTTCAAGCATTCATGTTACATCTGAACCAGAACAGTGTCAGGATTTCGAAATTTTCAGCAGGGCAGCAGTTTTGAGAATAGAATCATTTTGAGAATGAAATAGTTATATTCTTGAAATTGCAATTTCCAAAGACAACCATTAATTTTGAGATATTGCCTATGAAATATAAGGGGAAAGTAGCCAGCCCCCAAATTGTTTTTATCAACATCATCAGATTTTATCATTAATAAACCATGATATCTCCACCAGACTCAATCAGTTGTGACATTGTTTGTAATGCCCTTTGTTTTTGGTGTGACGCGTTGAGCGTGCTTTATGTGTAATTGCTTTAGTTTGCTGGGGTTCATTATGTCTGAACTTGGTGCTTTATTCAAAGTACCTAATCATTCTCTGCTGCAGTGCTGTCCACATTGTTCTAGAAGCTCATTGCAGACACCTGTCCACAGACACTCTGACTCACCAGGTGTACGCTTATTTGAGAACAGTCGCCATGGATCACACCTGAGCTATTGGAGTCCCTGTTCTACGTTCGGAGTCATGATGGTGGCTGTCAGGTTGAGTGACCTAGATTTTATCAGCAATCTGTGGGAATGAATCTCCTACGGACTGAAGGAGGTGTAGACTAAATCACCTGCCATTTAAGTGTAGAACACATGAAGTGGTGATTTTTTTTTTTTTTTCAACATGAAAATGAATGTATTTAATCCAGAAGTGCATTGTTTGTATGCCTTGTTTATTGAAACGGGGGGGGGGGGGGGGGGGGGGGGGGGGGGGTGACACATTTCGGATATAAAGTCATTCTCAGTGGCTCCATTTGAAAGAACAGATAATTTATGTAATATATACTTGTTGATTGTATTCACATTTGAATAGCACAAACATACATACATTTGTTTTTGGTTAAATGTGTGTTTATTACCCAAACATGAAAACATACAAAAACCAGCCGTTCAGTCCATACAGTAGTTATGTGAACAAGTACGTAAGTGGCAGCCAAAGAGTTACATATATATTGTAAAGGAAAAAAACAGAAGAAGAAAAAACCCAGAAAGCAAACAAAACCAGTTCATCCACACACACATGCATTCACAGAGAGAGAGAGATGGAGAAGGATGACAAGAAGATGTGTCATGAAAAAAAGACATAATAATATGTTAATGTGTTATACCTAACGCCTGTCTACCTCAACTTTTACAAAAATGTGGCTTTCTGGTATGTCTAACAGCCATGGCAGAGACTATAAGATGGGAAAGAATGAAATTCTCATGTCACACACATACACACACATACAAAATACACAAACTTGACCTTTCATTCTTGAAATCTATTCCAAAAATAACAAATAGAACCCAATATGAAGATAGTCATAGTGTATGCAACATGCGCTTGAATCAATTATTTTCATTAATGAGAGGTTCATAGCATTTTTACCCAGGAAAGAAAACAGGTATAATCCATGTTGACATGAGATAAATGTTTCTTTTATTTTGTATTGATAATGGAGTAGCTCTAGATACGGGGTAAAAGATTGTCAACTTTTACTCGTTTTACAATGCTGTATAAAGAATTTGGCGATCAATATAATGAAATGAAAAATCTCATCTGTTTCGTAGTTTTGTCAGTATCCAAGCAGAACAGTTAACCTATCCTTTTTTTCCTTTCGTGTACATTTACACTTTTGATAATGCTGGTTTCTAGACTTTTCCAAAAATTTCTGTACGATGTCACACTGCCAAAATAAATGGGAAAGGTTTTATTTTCTGTTTCGCAAAAGCATTTTTCAGCATTATTAGTATCCCCCATCCTTGTAAGGCATACATTTGTTGCAATGATTCTGTGAATTATCCTGATTTGGAACCATTTAAGTTTTGTTTCGTTTGGTTTATGTTTTCTATGAAAAATAGTGTTCCAATTTGAATTTATTGTCAGTGCATTATTGATTATTCCATTTTCCACAGCATTTAGATACCCATCATAGCACAAACTGTATTTGAAGTATCAGACAATCATTATACAAGTTGTTCTATTTCATGTAATGTTACCAATGGGTATGAACATGTACTTTACACTTACATCATTGCCAAAACTAAAAGATTTTCAGCAACTCTCTTCATACACGATTTGTTCATGTAGTTCTTTTTGTGAATACAAAGGCTACTCATTAAAGTCAATTCATGTTTTATTTTTTGTAGCCCGAGACCTGTTAGGGGTGGTTGTTCATGAAATTGTGAACGCAAGAGTATAAAGCATGAAATAGTAAGACTCCCCCTCTGTTTCCCCTACAAGGTTCCAGTGGTTTTAATGAAGATTCAGACACAGTTTCATGACTGCATGGAGACGCACCCAAATTTAGAAAATTCAGCTTTTGAGAATGTTAACTGTATGATGACTTTCCCTCAGCCAAATTTTCTAAAGAGGAAAACCAAAGTTGCAAGGAATTAACGATGAGATTTGTCTGGTCATGTACATGTTTTTATACGTCATTCTCATATTTGTCTTTCATTTGATGTCATCAGTCCTGAAGATGGTCCACCACCGAAAAGTTGATAATTCTGTTCTGTTGGGTTTTTTTTTCAATTGCAAATCTCCAGAGAGAGTTTTTATTGTCGAAAAAGAAAATCAGCAGCCAAGAATCATTTCTATTTCTCACAAGGAATCAGCTTAGGATTACAACGCAAGTGGTCCAATAACTGGATGTTTCTTTTTTCTTTTTGTTAGGTTATAGTTCATTTGGATTTGTGGACTCGAGCTTTACAGTGAAGAAGTTGTTAATGCAGGTGTCAGTGGCCCAGTGAAGTTGACACTTTGGCTTCAACGCTCTCTGGTAGAACAGTGTCAAATAATTACCTGTAAGCAATAACTTCTGCAGTAGAATATTGCGATGGTAATGGAAATTGGATCTGATCTGAGAAGAGAAACTATACGGTAAAAAACAGGTAGAAGTACATAACTGCAGCCACCCGCATGTGACTAAACTATGCTAAGGATTAATTGGACTGGAAAATCTTTATCTAGGTTTGACAGTGTTGGACAGCATCTCAGAGCAGTTGCGATCAGTCTGGTTCATACATTCTGAACTCTGCCAAGTGCCTTTTCGATTTTAAGAATGTTTTCATTCGTATCATTTTCAAAAGCTTTTTCACACACAAAGTGCAGCTTGTTCATTACAAACTGAAACAGACCACCACAACGATCGAACGAGACTCCCTCAATTCGTTTGCAAGCAGCAGTACATGTAACGCTAGTTAGCACGGTAAGCAGCTCTTTCATGTCATCTGCAAGTTCTACTGATGTCGTTTCACAACTGTCCTCTTCTTGAATCCATTTCATTAATATCACATTTCTTTACATGTTACAAATTTACAGTGAGATACTTCAGGGCATGGTAATAAAGGAAAAGTTGACATCCTTAATGTGATGTAAATTAATGTGATTGACATACTTAATAAATGTGTTGGAAGTTCATATGGTGAGCAACTGTGCCATGGACAGTATGATCAGCAACCCTCATAGATGATGAAGATTCATTTCACGTGATTTTTACTAGCGATATTTCCTGTGAAAACTGCATGTGATGATCATATCGTGGCAGTAAAAGTTCTATCACAAAATCGTCTTTTTCTGTGGTAGCACGCTCGAGACTTGTCTGTTAATTTCATTAATGTAAACAGGTCATAAGTCCAAAGTATGACATCTTTATCTGCAGCGTATCATGCTAATTGCATTCCTGTGTAGCTGAAGATTCTCTGAGAGTCAGCGGAAACAATGTCTGTAATTACAAACAGCGAAATATTATGAGCTTGATGGATCAGCAACCACTTGTATGTCGGTAACTTGTGCATGAATGCTGGGAGTACAACTGGGAAGACTGTTTCTGGCAAATTGACAGTTTCTTATTCTGTTAATTTGCATTTTAAAATTCAACATTTCATTCAGCTTGTATTCATCCACTTTACATTTACAAAAGAATTCCTAAAAACTAACAAAACAAAAAAAAGAGAAGAGAAAAGAAAAGAAGGAGAAAGAAGAAGAAAGAAAGGTGCCTATGGCCTGTGTGTGAGCAAGAATTTGTTCTATGTCACATGTATGTCATTGCTTCATCATTGGAAGAGTGACTTAGACCTACGATTTGTGCCTTTTTCTTCAATCCTAATATCTCCAAAGCGTCGCTGATCATGGTTTTTCACAGTTCATTACAAATGAAGAAGACCTGCTCCCATCCATATGTTGATCAACATGTTTGTTTTCAAGTTTGAGGAAAAACGTGTTGATGTTTGGTTTGTGCAGTGTGGCGAACAACACCAGCCAAGCTGTGCTTTTTTGGTTTTGTTTTTGTTTTTCCTCCCCACACTCAAGTTTTACTTCAAAGCAGAATGGAGAGAATGCATACTGGCTTCATTTCATGACTGTGGTACAGATGGAACCAGTTTTTTAACAGACTTTCATGGTCGGTGCCGGTTTTTTAAAAACTGGTATTTTCACATCAGTACATGCCACCATTTTTGAACTTTTGCCCCACATGCATACATTTGTTTGAGTGCTCTCCAGCTCCCCTTTACACACACACACACATGCACACACACACACACACACACACACACACACACACACACACACACACACACAGAGGCATGATTGCACACACTTACCTGTACACACACACACACACACACATTCATGCATATACACACACACACACACACTCGCATACACACACACATGTGCACATGTACGCACACATGCATGCAATGTACACACACACACACACACACACACACATGTACACACACACACACGTACACACACACACACACACACACACACACACACACACACACACTCACACACACACACACACACACACACACACACGCACACACACACGTACATGTTCACACACACACACGGACACACACACACACACTCACACATTTCCTCCTCGTCATCACAGGAGGGCTCTGGGATCAATGACAATGACTTCACATGTGTCCTCTCTCTCTGTTTTGAGTCTCTCTCTCTCTCTCTCTGCCCTTCACCTCCCTCCCTCCACCACCACCACGCCCACCCCTCTCTCTAACTATCCTTTTTGACTTGCCTATTGAAACAAGTGGGACAATGTAATCACGCTGTTTTGGTTGTCAGCCTGTGTGTCTGTGTCTGTGTCTGTGCTTGTGGTACACATTAACGTTCGCATTTTCTCAGTTACCCCTATCACCAGCGTGACCAGTCTTGGCCTGATAACAAACAGTATTAAGACTTTTTCCAGTCGTCTGCTGCATGAAGACCTCAGCGACTGGTAACTGCTGTGAATCTGTGATTAATGTGTTCAGTTACTTCAATATCGATCAACATTTTCAGTCATGTTCAATATTGATTAACATTTGCAGTGGTATCTTCCAACATTGATAACATTTTCAGTTATATCTTCGACCTTGAATTGATGTTTTTTTTTTGTAAAATAGTCATCATTTACGATTAAGGCTTGGTAAATTGATAAGAGACATACTAATATATGCAAATCGTGTAAGAAATATCAGTTTAGGTTTTCCCATGATAGGGCCTGCTGATGAGATTTATCCTCAGCAGTTGAGCAGATATACATAGATTATCTTTCATTATATAGAACTAAGACGGGCCACATGTAAGATATAACTTATTAGATGTAAGGAAGTAAAACTAAACGAATTAGTCACTTGTGGTTAATCAAGGAAGTGAAATTACGCTAAAAACAGAAACTGATCTTTCCAATAATCGCTAACTGCATGGGAAAATTCCATTCGGCACCTTTCGCTAAAATAGAACATTATGTTTGTTACGTAATCAAGTACGTCTTATAGGCCTACTACGTCAGTCTTTCCTTTTTTTTTTCTTGGAGCAATTGGAAGAGACAGGAAATGGGCACCACTTTTCGGTTTGACATGAACATACCTACCCCCTTCTTGTTGCCACAACCTCCTTTTCCATACCCCCCCCCCCCCCCCCCCCCCCCCCCCCCCCTTCATCCATCCCCACCTCCCCCCCCCCCCCCCCCCCCCCCCCATATACTTCGGGGAAGAAAAAAATATTAAAAAAAAAAAAAAGTCGATTCATAGGTACCCATTCCAAAAAGGCATAGTATGTTACTGTGCAGTGACATAGTGCTGATAGCCCAAGGTTGCAAAGACTTGGCCGCAACACGACCCCAGCATACAGAGTTCAAAACAAAAACAAAAGAAGAAAAGCGGTGGGCTTTAGGTCAGCTTTTAGGAAACAATGCCGAGTCAAGGATATCAAAAAAAGAAAGAAGAAGAGAGATCACTAGCAGAGAATTTCTAGAAAGTAGGGAAACAATCAAAAGACCAACAGCTGATTCAGTTACCATAGGAAGGAGGGCCATGACACACAAGCACGCACACACACACACACACACACACACACACGCGCGCGCGCGCGCACCGTCAAGACAATAATCATAGAGTAAAGCTCTGCCCCTTCTATCAATTCACGGAAACACAGGCTGTGGCCAATTTCAACGCACGTGGCAGTTGACTTCCACTGGGTGGAATAGATCCGCAAATTTCTCACATGGGTGGAAAAAAAAAAAAAAAAAAACTTGTCCTAATTCTGAGGTCTGCAATTCTCCCTTCAGACTGGGTACACAAAAATGTCCCCTACAAACCTGCAACAACTATTCAGCTGTCATCTGAAACACATTCCAGATGGTTCTTACCCCGCCCCTCCCCCCCACCCCCCACCCCCAACTCTCCCAGTCACATCAGAACGACAAGATGTGGAAAAAGAGTTCGTCCTCCCTCGTGGCGGATCATTTGCTTGATGTGTATATGTGTGTGTGTGTGCGCGCGCGCGCGCGCGTGCGTGAGCATGCATGCGTGCGCACTAGAGTTCTAAAAAAAATAAATTTCGAACAAAATTATGAATTATGTCAGGAAACTGCGATAAACCAGAAAAGATACTACAAACCTGTCAAACTATACACTAGCTTTGCCACGCCGTTTACGTCTGGTTGTAGTGAAAAATATTACTAGCGCTGATGTGGGAACACGACCCAATTGCCTCATTGCTCAACATCTGACCATTGAGGCCTCCATGGAAGTATAAAGCCTAAAGCTCATTTGGCACGTATGCATACATTTTTGTTTGTTTGCTTGTTTTTTTTTTTTTTCCGGGGAGAGAACGAGAAAACACAGTTCGACTATCTCGCTTCCGTAAAGTTCATCTCAGCTGTTTGCTCTATCTCTCTCTCTCTCTCTCTCTCTCTCTCTCTCTCTCTCTCTCTCTCGCGCGCGCGCGCGCGCGCGCGCACACACACACACGCACACGCACACACACACACACACACACACACAGCGTGCTAAGAAAGAGACTTCAGACTTTTATTCAATGAGGCCATTGGCCCATTTGAAGGGGAATGAGCATGATCATTCAGATGAAATGAAACAAACAAACAAACAAAAAAAACCCAGCAAACAACAACAAAACAACAACAGCATCAACGACGTCACTATTTCTCTTATCTTAGACGTCTTAAAAAAAAAAAACATACTTTAATTCCTAATGACCTTACAACTGTTAGAACTAAGTAGTAACTGTAAACAAAACATAACATACGTGGGCGCCTGTAATTGGATAACTATATGCAAGGTGCAAGGTGCTAGAGAGAGAGAGAGAGAGAGAGAGAGAGGGGGGGGGGGGGGGGGGGGAGATTCAAGCTACATAGGTACGATATTTGACTTCTGTACCTATATGCAAAATATCACACCAAAGTATCATGTTTTCTAAACTTGGCTTCTGTAAGAGAACGCTAGTGCGGAACAGCCAGAACAAGACAGACATCAACCAGCAACCATCATTTTGACACGAATGACCGACCTTACCACCCCACAGAGAAAAACTTGGTGCACGCATGCAAAATTAATGGTGATGCCAAGCAATTACCATATGGTACTCCTATCGAACCAGAGACCAATTAAGTGCGTGCGACCGGTGAGATATTAACCCCAAGTTGCTACGATCGAAGCTTGGTGTCAAACATAACGTTCAAGTTTTAAAAGGAATTTAAAGTAAATCCGCCATTTAACAGGCAAAAACACAGTACATAAAAGGAATTTAAAGTAAATCCGCCAATTAACAGGGCAAACAAATTACAAGGCAACATATGACGCGCTTCGACCTCTTAGGTCTTCTTCAGACCAGACAAACAACATTCAGGACAAGGAAAACGCAGAACAAGCAAACACGTATCTTCTCAATGCCCATCCTGCGCCGAATCTGTGAAGATCAATGATTGCTCGTTCTTCCCTTTCATTGTTTTGAATGTTTATCTTGCTTGAAGAAGACCTAAAAGGTCGAAGCGCGTCATGTTTTGTCCTGTAATTTGTTTGTCCCTGTTAACTGGTGGATTTAGCCTATTTTAGATTTCTTTTAAAGTTTGTTTCAATTTCTGCCTGCAGTTACCTCACTTTGAAACGAACTTAACGTTCAAGGCTATGTGTAGACTCCCTTTGTGATGCAATGCACACCTACACACCTTACACAGACCGCCAAACTCGCGTTCAATAGCGCTGAACTCGCGTTCAATGGCGCGCACATTTTTGGAGAAAAAAAAAAAAACATTTAGAGTGCATGTACCTTTTTTTTTTTTCTAGAGTTATAGTGAAGTAGATAAGTAATGTGACCAGTCGTTGTGTGTGTGTGTGTGTGTGGAAGGGAAGGGGGGGGGGGGGGGGGGAGTTGGAAAGGGATGTGTGCACGTGTGCGTATGTGTAAATGACAAGCGTAAAGGTTAAATGACATCTATCTTTTTTAATCGTTTCTAATGAAATAGCTTAATTGTTGCGAATATTTTCCAAGGAGTCGTAACAGACAGACATGCTTTTCAATGAACACGGCACTCGGCGTAACGATCCACTGCTTCATTGCAGTCGATCAGCCGTTCACACTTCAAGTCGTGTTAGCCAGTGCCCACAAACGAGGAGTAATATTCGAGAGACACTATTCTACTACCACATGCCAAACCAAAAGATTTGATGCGAAAGGTTATAATTTACAATAAATGAATGACTGTCGCCTCATAACATGAAATGTCATTTCTTTTCCTTCTCCTTTCTCTTTTCCATCTGAGGTTGCTGACTTCTCTGATGCCCCCTGGGCTTCAGCTGTCAGAAAAAAAGTTTAAATGTGATCATGAATATCATCAACAAGGTTTCAAAGAGTTTGCAGTGACAGATTCCACGACCAGCAACTTCAAGATACTGAGATTTAAGAGAGAGAGAGAGAGAGAGAGAGAGAGAGAGAGAGAGAGAGAGAGAGAGAGAGAGAGAGAGAGAGAGAGTAACACACATGATGCAAATCACAAAGAACAAGACACAGGTCGAGTCGGGTTTTTTTTTTTTTTTTGTTGTTGTTGTTGTTGTTGTTTTGTTCCTATTCGTTGACTCAAACCACTACAATCTCTTTGAATGGTGACTCGTTCATACCTAAGACTCTCCTTTCTGCAGAATGTCGTCATGATGGTACAAGGGCGTAAACACTGTGTAAAAACTATTTCAGAAATATGGAGTAGAAGTTAATTGTTCCGTGGTAGGTTTGGAAGCTGCCTGACATCATCTAGACAGAACATATCCTCAATGGCAGCATCCTTCTCTGCACATACTCAGGCCCTGTCTTGTCTTGTAGCGCTGAGCAAAGTTTACAGCTCTTCACATCACGACTTTAGGAGAGGTGGCACGATACTGAAACATCATTAGTAATGGGGAATAGTAGACTACGTCATCTGCTTCAACTTTAGAAAAAAAGAATTGATTCAGTAGTCCATGAAAGGGGACTCTGGAGTCAGTGATGTATTGGACAAAGAGATTCCCGATGGGTATTCCATAGAAAATCCTAGTAAACTACTGGATGGGAGTACGGGAGTAGTAAGCTATGTCATCTGCTTCAACTTGAGAGAGAGAGAGAGAGAGAGAGAGAGAGAGAGAGAGAGAGAGAGAGAGAGAGAGAGAGAGAGAGAGAGAGAGAGAGAGAGAGGATCCAGTATCCCATGAAAGCAGATTCGGGCGTCGATAGTGTCATGGACAAGAAGATTTCCGATAGAAAGGACAAAGTATCAGTCAGTGTCATTGCACTTTCTGAAGACTGAATAATTTGGATAGTGAAGTTAGTATACTTGGGCGGCCCAGTGCTTTTCACTTTTTGTTGTTGTTGTTGTTGTTGTTGTTGTTGTTGTTTTTTTAGCTATCTTGACTTCCGTGATGTCTCCGTGGCATTGCACCCACTCATTCCGTTCACCCGTTCATTCCGTTTCCCATACACAGCCACGCATCTATATTTGTCCTTCACAGCCCCAGCCCTTCAGTCCAAAGGCAGTAGTCCAGAACTGGTCGCCTTTATAGCAACCCACCAGAGGAGACACTGCACTGCTTCAGCGTCACGTCGATGGTGTTCAGTGGTGCCTGCGCTGATCCATCATACGCAGGACAATAATTGGTTGGTCAGTCATGACGTCACCGGGTGCGGTTGCACACCAAAATTTATGCGCCAAGGCCTTGCTTATGCCGGAGTCGAGTATTTATAGGGTGACGCAATTACATTGTTTTGAAAATGTTTGTTGCGTCTGAAAGTTTCCCCCCCTCGTTTTCTTTCACATGGCCATCAAGGGACAAGCCAGGTGGTTCCAAGCAGACAGATAAATATCAAAGGAATGGGGCTGTTTGGGAGGAACCAGCCGGCGCAAAGATTGGGTCACGGGTTAGTACAAAGGCCTGAAGCGTGACGTCAACTAAAGAAGTCATGTATTTGAAGATTGTAGGCTACGTGATGTCAAAACAATGGAAATAATTGGTGGGAAGCTGTTCTTTTGATCAATTAACAGTTTAAACATTAAATACTGGCCCAAACTTACGCCAGGCCTCAAAACGTTCACGTGGGTTTAGAGTAAAATCTTAATTCTGGCCTGTGACCGCCACTCCAGACTACGCCAACACATCTGTCAAGCGACATGGTTCAAACGATCTTGCCTGCGACACCACTGGCTTGGACATGAGCTCATCCTAGGTAAGGGCATGGGGAGGGAATGGACACTGAGGTCACTGTGACAGCTGCCGAGGGGCATGAAGCATCACTTTTTGTTTCGTTTTGTGTTGGTTGCCCAATGATCGGTGGGGACGACGGTGCTATGAAGTTCAAACCTGATCTTAGGATCACACAGCTGGGCTGTGCTCTACGGCTCCTTTCATGATATAACCTAGTTCCAAACAGGTTCGAGAGATACAGAAACTTGCATGGCAGTCATGGACATCAAAGCAATATTCTCAGAGACGTCTCCATTACTATGGTGGATGGCTGCTGTCCGAGTGATCGCATCTAAGCCTATAGCACACCCCTGTCCCCTGCATAACCCCCCCCCCCCCCCCCCTCAGAAACAAACAAAAAAAACCCTCAAAAAAAAAAAAAAAAAATCACTCACTCACAAAAAATCCCAAAACAAATGAAGAAGAAGAAACTGTGATGCCTGTCATGGGAATCAAATCCACCAACCCCCAGCCTCCAAGTCCACGTCGCTGACAAATATGCCATTGGATCTGATGCTATTCACAGCCTTTATAAAAGACCTTCTGGACTGCGCACATGAGGTAACGTGTATAAAAGTTGTACTCCCAACCGATTCGATCGCGTGCCCGGCATGCGTCCTCAGAAAACCGTATGTAGGCCTACACACACACACACACACACACACGCGCGCGCGCACAAGCATGTACAACACACACACACACACACACACACACGCTATGTAACTCAATACATTACAATCCAGTGAAATGCCAAACTGCAACACTGCGTAATGGAGATAAACAGAATACAGGCTTCGCCCACACAAACACAGTGGAACTCGTACGCACTAACCACCCTTTCTGGTCTGTCTCACGATTTCCAAAGCACTGCTGTTACAGCATTGTGTATATAATAAAATAAAGCAATTCAACAATAAAACAAGTTGTTACGCAATATAATGAAAATAAAGCACAACTCAATATAACGTGATTCGTTTCATTTAAGCGTTATTCTGATTCAATCTATAGGCTAGAGCATGCTGAACTCCCCTTATTCGGCCAGATCCATTCACAGGCGGGGGTATTATATATTGTTCATTATTTTGTTACCGGTATGAAACATCGTAAATTTACACACTGATATTAATGAAAATATGAAAACTTGGTTTAAATTGAAACGAACTTATTTACCAATTAATTATGCAAAGCAATTGGTTAACATTAGTATCCACTTAACAAAACTTTCCCATACGTCAAAGTGGACTAGTCCACGTGCGATAGAGTCTCCTTCCGTGTGAGCCTATCCTCAAATGTTTAATTCATTCAAGAGGATGGCAAAAGCCAAGTGACATGTGTTGCTGAGGCTGGCTGATCACAAGTGCCTCACGACGATTGACACAATAAATTATGTATTTTTAGATTTTTTTTCATCAGCGTCAAAGAACTGACATCTTGTTTGCGTTTTAGTCAAAGTTTGTCGGTGGTAACAAAGATGTCTGCTGTCGTGTTCGGGGCCAATATGTTGATTACTCTGGCTTTTCTGATTCCTTTTCTTTCATCCGACGGTGTGACAGCTTCTCCGCATAAAAAGATCGCGCGGCATTTTACAATGGTAAGATTTTTATTGCTGATACAGGAATGTATTTAGTTTTACGAAGATCGGGTATAGTACAGTAACTGGTGATGGTGAGGCGAGTCTGTATATTGGATGTGACATTGTAATAATTGTTGCTTTTCACGAGTTGTGCTAGAGGCCAGAGCCTCGATTGTTTCCATTTCTCATTATTTTTGTCAGGTGCATCCAGTGCAGAGGGGGCAGTCAGGTAAAACCATGTGAAGGAAGGGGGCTGGAATGGGGGTCCCAGTTATGAAAAAAATCCTATTTGTGTTCGAAACTTAACAGTTTTTCAGTTCTGTGTATCGTTTGTTTCCAGTAAAGAATATAATAAGAACACACAGCTTCATCTCTCTCACTCTGTACACCCTGTGTGTGTGTGTGTGTGTGTGTGAGTGTCTGTCTTGTGTGTGTGTGTGTGTGTGTGTGTGTGTGTGAGAGAGAAGAGAGAGAGGTTGATTGATTAATCTTTGTATAATGCAAGCATGAAGATTTAAGACCAAAGCCTAGTCTTACAATCTGTCCTTGTCATGAAAACATTTATTGAGAGAGAGAGAGAGAGAGAGAGAGAGAGAGAGAGAGAGAGAGAGAGAGAGAGAGAGAGAGAGATTCTTTTAAAGATATTTTATATATAATCAGAAATAATGTAATCTCTCATGCAAACATTAGAGAGAGAGAGAGAGAGAGAGAGAGAGAGAGGAGAGAGAGAGAGAGATTCTTTTAAAGATTATATTTTACATATATAATCAGTAATAATGATGACCTCTGTGGTAAAAGTGAATAAGGAAAACATGAGATACTTTTATCATTAGCAGTTTAAATGAACATTAGTAAAAAAAAAAAATACTTAAAAAAGTGCACATTTTAAGTTTGGCCTAACCTAATCCTACAGAATGGCTTGCAAGCAACTATCAGATTCAAATAATTCAAATCAAAATCAGAGCAGTGGCAGAGTGGACACAAGTGTATGAACAATTGTAAATACACCAGTTTGGCATTATTTTATGAATAAGAAAGTGAGCAATCAAAAACATTGTTAAAGTTCTTTTGCTTTCTAATCCAGTTCTGTTAATTTCTTGCTGCACTGTGATCTGGTCTAAAGACGCACTAAATTATAATCGGGCACGCTGTCACTCACACATGCACACAGACACGTACATGTACCCCCCCCCCCCCCCCCCCCACACACACACACACACACACACACTCACTCACACATGTACACACACACACACACACACACACACACACACACACACACACACACACACACACACAGACACACACACGCATTCTCTTTTATCAGTCTGTCTATCTGTGTGTGTGTGTGTGTGTGACTGTGTCTCTTTTTTGTGCCTATGCATTTGTGATTCTGATGGTCTTTTTCCCTACCTGTAATACTTCTTCAAAGGACTGTTGGAGGGAGTTAAGTCCAGTATGCAAAATTAAGAATAATTCACTTAGAAACGTGACAACTCCAGTATCCCACTGATCTGCTCCACCCCCCTCCACCTCCCTCGTCCTCTCTTTCTCTCCACCTCCCTACCTCTCTCCCTCCTACCACCATTCCCCCAGCCTCACTCTTTCTTTTCTCATATGCCCGATGAAAAAAAAAAAAAAATTCCCACATCAAGGAAGCATCACTCATGACAGTTGACTTAATACACTATCAAATGTTTATCCCTTTCAACTGTAACTAGTGCTAGGCTGCAGATGTTTGAGTCTGGATCGTATTCATCGCTGTGTGTATGGGGAATGATTCTGAGTGATGGGTGGAGCTGGAAGGTATGGGGGTTACTTCATACTGGTAGAGGGAATTTAAGGTGCTTCTAAACATACTGAGGGAGATTGTCTCAGTTGAGTTCAGGGTGTCATGGGAGACCGTGCGGAGCACAGACAGTGAGGTAGTGAAAACATTGTGTGTCTTTTTTTCTTTTTTTTTTTTTTTTTGTTTTCATTTAGTAAGCAAAGTCTGTTGGTTCATATTTTCAATTGAGAGAAAGAATACTGTTTTGTGTGGGCATGTGCATCTGTGAATGCATTCATGTGTTTTTATGTGCTATCTGTTTTTTTGTTTTTTTTTCTTTCTTTCTGAATTCATTGGAGTCAGGTTGATATTTTTTTGTTATCAAATGTATGTAGAGAATATCTTTGCCTTGTTGCCCATTTCAGTAAAATCTTGTGTTTATATTTTTATTTCATTTTATTTTTTCATGTTTAGCAGTTTTATCAACCCATGTGCTGTCCCATGAAAATTGCCTTGAACCTGGTTGTGAAGCGATTGCTACACAAAAGCAATTGGCATCTGGCCAGCAGTGCACGCACGCACGCGCACGCGTGTGCGTATGTGTGTGTGTGTGTGTGTGTGTGTGTGTGTGTGTGTGTGTGTGTGTGTACTATGATGTAAGCTATGCCACTTTCTCTGTGACATGAGATGGAGAGAACACTCTCCTCATTCAAGGGTTTACCTTATTCTGTGTGTATGAGATGGAATTTCCACCGACAGATCATGACTTGGAGTGTTCCTGACAGATTCTGCTGAGAGAGTGAGAGTGGTAGTCAGCTCATCAACCAGTGACACTGACATGGAGTGATAGAAGTAGATGAGCTGACAGCTGTTGTACTCCTGTTGGACAGCGATTTTGCGTCAGTGTTTGAGGTTGTTAAACAGCTTTATGAGAATGACTGGAAATGGTGCTGATGGTTATTTAAATTCATTCATAATTTGGCTATAGACTGAAGTCTATAGCGTAAGTTAGAGATCAAGAACATTCAAGCAGGCGTATGAAAAAAGCCATCGATTTATGCTTCAGTTTTCTCTCGGAGGCCTGTTTGTTGTTGGTGTTTTTTTTTTTTTTTTTTTTTTTTTTTAGGAATTTTTGCTTGCTTGTTTTTTTGTTGTTGACATTTTCTTTGTCAAATGTTTTGTTTTGCCATATTGGAAAAACTTTGACTTGCATGTTGAATGTTGAGTTTTATCTTTGCATGTCATTGACAAACTCTTTTGTCTCCACAGCACAGACACAGACACTCACTACCCTCCCCCCCTTCCCCCCATCATATACACAGGCATACCCACAGAGACCGAACGACCGACACACACACATACAGACAGACAGACAGACAGACAGACAGACAGACACACACACACACACACACACACACACACACACACACACACACACATGTGTGCACACACATAAACATAAAAAATTATGCATGACAGTGCACACTCTGTTTGTCTTTCTCTCTCTCCTTGTCTTTCTCTCATTCTGTCTCTTTCTATCACACACACACACACACACACACACACACACACACACACACACACACACACACACTTTTTCTTTTTTCTTTTTGTCTTGTTCAGTGATACGGGGTTTGGAATTGTGTCTAGTTTCAGCTATCAGATTTGGATGTGTTAAAAAAAAAAAAAACAAACCTAAAGATTATACAGCACAACTTTATAGTTGTTAATAGAATATTTCTTCTTTTTTTCCTTTCAAAAATATATGTAATGAAGCATAACCCCACCTGTTTACAAAGGTTCATTTGCAAATAGGTTTTGTTTGAAATCGTTTTTTTTTTTTTTTTTTTATTAGGAATTTTTGACAATTATTGTATTTGTATTCAGTTGAAGATGAATAGGATTTATTGATTTTTTTATTGAATCAGGAAAAGAGAAAAAAAAAAGATCTGAATTATACATTTCATAATTTGTAGCTCGGAATAGCTATGGTTTGGGACCAAAAAGCCAGGTGTTTCCTTAAATAGGAAATGAAACTGCCGTCCTACGTACATTCTTTTGCCACAAGAATTAGAGGCTTTGCCTCAAGTTTTTCTGGAACTCAACACCTTCCCAAAAAGGGGAGACCAATGAGTCATCAGGCAGCTAAATGAGCTTTTCAGCCGCTCTGAGATCAGGCTTGTTGACAGAACCGCTGAAGATGAGAGCCGAGAAACATCTTACCCTCCCAGCGAAATGAAAAAGAGAAAGATGTATGAGCCTCCCCCCCCTCCCACCCCCACCCCCCCATGCTCCACCTGTCCCCTCCCCACCCCTGCCCTCTGTCACACCCTGCCTTTTACCCCCATTCTTTTCCAGCTCCTCTCCCACCTCGCTCCTCTCTCTCCCCTCGCTGTCTTTTATTCTCGCAGTCCTGGCTGATCTCTCCATCTCGTCGACTGGGCTTTACAGGTTTGAGAGGCTGGGTGGGGGGTGGGGTGGGGGGGGGGGTGGGGGGGGTTGTATCGATGGATGTGGGGTGAGGGTGAGGGAGGGAGGAGGGTGGGGTGGGGAGGGGTATCAGAGGCCAGCGTTTCCCATTTCCTCGCCGGTGGTTATTGATCTTTGGCAGCGGGGCGGTGTTTGGTTTGGTAACCGGCATGATTCACACCTTTTTTTCCCTACCCTGGGGGCACCAGCGCCTTGCGGCCTGCCGCAGTGAAGGTGCTGGTCAACAGGCTATCTCTCGCCCCCTCACACATCGATTTTCTCTCTCATCCACTCTGTGTCTGTCTGTCTGTTCCTGAAGTCTGCCACTTGTGCACCCCCCCCCCCCCCCCTCCCCTTTTTCAGGATTCTGTGTGTGTGTGTGTGTGTGTGTGTGTGTGTGTGTGTGTGTTTTCGCCACCTAACCCATGTGTACCTATTAGTGTACACCGTAGAAACAATGGGGTAAAACTAAAAGTTACACAAAGTTTTAAAATGGATACGATAGAATAAATAGTGTATAATATGTGTGCCAAATTATAATGATGATGGTTTTTGCATAATCGTGAAATTTGGTTTGAAAATTCACAACTTTCGTCATTTTGCTAGTCTGACGCTGTACAGTCACCATAGCTGATTCACAGCCGACGGTTTTGTTTTAACCGCCCGCGCGCAGAAGTCGGTCACAGCAGACGACGTTTTCTTGCAATCGCGCCTTTTTAAATTGGAGTCGTCTTCTTCGAAATGCTTGGTGAGTACTCTTTATATCACGCTGATTTGATGTTGTTTGCCACTAAGCTTCACAACAACCATCCAAACGCAATCACAGTGCCGTGTTTTTTATTTAATTGTGATCAACGAGCAAAAAACTTGATCAGCATGCAGAAGCCTTGCCCCTAAAGTATATGGCGTCTCAAACGCATCAAAATACCATTTAGTTTTTCATGAAAGACTATTTCTCCTTAGCGTTCTTTGTTCATTTTCTACACCATTTTAAAAAAAATATATATTCTTGATATTATTTTTTCGAACAATTAATAATCTGTTTATATTAATATTTTCAAGTTTAAATCATTATTTCCGTAACTCGTTCTATGATTATTTATCGTCGGGTGTGTGTGTCAGTATCAGTCTCTCCTCTCTCTCTCTCTCTTTCTGTGTGTGTGTGTGTGTGTGTGTGTGTGTGTGTGTGTGTGTGACAGTGTGTAATGTGTGTGTGTGTGTGCATGCGTGCGTGCGCGTGCGTGCGTGCGTGTGTGTGTGTGTGTGTGTGTGTGTGTGTGTGTGTGTGTCATGAAACTGAAATGACGGACAAAGACAGAGACTCATCAAATAATGCGTGGCAAGAACATAATAATGGTAAACTAAAATAATCAGTTCCCTGACCTGTACATATAATCTACAACTTGTATCAAACCTGTGCAGGAATGGACCTGTAGCAGAATATGGAAGTGTGTGTGCTGTGCAGTGGTGCTCTGGATGCTGGTGGGAAGACTGTTGTACCAACAACTAAAGGACGAGACTCTATCAATAGAGCAAGCAAAGAGCGTGGTGAGAGTATTTTTGTGTGTGAAGGTCAAGCAGTGCATGAAGACTGCCGTCGCAATTTTACTAATAAACACAACATTCAAAGTTACCTCCGAAAAAAGAAAGAAAGTCTGCCTGCTTTAAACATTGCACCAAACCTACGTTCACAAAATCAACCCTTTGATTTTGCCAGATGTTGTTGTCTTTTTTGTGGGACTCCTGCAGAGCTCAATGCACGTAGTGGCCAGAAAGTGCATCCAGTGAGAACATTTGACTTTCAAAGCTCAGTTGCTAAAGTATGTTTACAGCGTGGAGATGAATGGGCAGATACGGTCAAAAGCAGACTGGAATTTGTTTCCGATTTGCCAGCTGCTGATGCAGTTTATCACCAGACATGTAGTGTTCATTTCAGAAGTAGAAAAAGGCTTCCTAAGGCCTTTGCTTCCAACAAAGATGAAAAAAGAATCAAGCTTGGACGGCCTAAAGATGAAAAAAAAAAAGCAGATGCCTTTGAAAAGATCACTTCTTTCATTCGTGACAATGATAACGAACAAATTACTGTTGGTGATCTCATCAACAAAATGAAAGAATACAATGATGGCGATTCCTACAGTCATCCAAAGATGAAGGACGAGCTTAGAAAACATTTTGGTGAAGAACTCATCATCACAGAACTGGATGGAAAAGCTAATGTTGTTACAATCAGGAAAACAGCATCATCCATTCTGCATACATTTTACTCAAAACAAATGTGTGATGAGGAGACGCAGAAAAAATCAATAATAGAAACAGCAGCAGAACTCATCAAGAGTGACATTAAAGCCTTGCCTACATCACGTGCATTGTATCCCAACAAAAAGATGACATAGCATCATTGTCAGCAAACTTAGACTTTGTACCTCATTCGTTGCAGCTTCTCCTGAAGACTATTTTCAGTGGAAAGGACACAGACTTGAAAATCGCATCAACAGGCCAAGCAATCATGCAAGCAGCTCGTCCTCGTGTTCTTATATGCCCACTGCAGATTGGATTAGCAGTCCAGATCCACCATTGTTTCAGTTCCAAGTTCCTAGTGGACACTTTGCACTCTCTTGGTTTCAGTATGTCATATAGTGAGGTCATGACCTATGAGATGAATGCTGTTATGTCTGACCACAGAGTTGCATCAACACCTGAGGGTAGTTTTATTCAGTACATGGCAGACAATGTTGACCACAACACCGCTACACTTGATGGATTCAACACCTTCCATGGTATGGGAATTATTGCCTCAGTTACTCCCAAAGTGAACAGCACAGTGCAGGTGAAAAGGGCTAACACATGTCAGGGCAGAAGACATCATCAACAAGGCAAAAGATTGACATCCAATATTATAAAGAGGAATGCCTGGGACTGCTGAAACTGAAGTTTGAGAGTCTGACAAATTTAGTTGTCGAAGATTCAACATCAGAAGTGGACTTGATTTGGCAAGTTTGTTGGCTGCTACATCCCAGCAGACCATCTTGGTCTGGAGTCATGCAAGCTGTTCACCATGGACATTTTCCAGGGCAGTCATCAATCATCTTCATGCCAATGATAGATATGAATCCCAGTGACAAAACATGTATATATTCTACTCTATGTTTCATCAGTGCTGAAGCAAAGCGCAATAAGTCAACACCTGTCTTGACATTTGACCAACCTCTGTGGTGGAAGGCTCTCAGCATCATTTCAAGTGAACCAGCAGACAGTGATCTTCGAGCCATTGTTCTTCGTCTTGGGCCGTTCCATCTTGAAATGAGCTTTCTTGCGTGTATTGGGCATCTGATGGAAGAAACGGGTCTCCATGAAGTATTGTCAACTGTGTACGCTTCAAATTCTGTAAGTGCAATGCTTCAAGGAAAGGCTGTACAGCGTGCAGTTCGTGGACACTTTTTGCTGGATGCAGCATTAATGCACTGCTGATATCAGACACGTTTGGTGTACCTTTGCCACTTCCTGAATATCAGACTGAAACAGATGAGAATGAAGAGAGCACGAAAACTACCATTCGCTGCAAATGTCTGCCAATGTGCTTCCTGTTTCTCTGACGCCAGGACAGCAGAAGTCACAAGGAACCCTTCATGAACACAAGAAAACTCCTTGCATGCCCAAGTGTCACCTGCTGTGACAGACCTATCCCAAAATGAGACACAAAGAAATGACCTGGGACTTGGTGCTGAAACAGAACTAAAACCAGTTTGCTCATCTAACGTGTCTCATGATGTGGAAAAACGTTGTATCAAATGCCTTGAACGAAATGCAAGAAAAGGAAGATCTTCAAACGGTGTCTCTCTCTTGCACAACAACTGTTGAATGATGCAACAACAATAGATTCAGTTAGGAACAATGATTGTGTCAGTCGGATTGCCAGAAAACTGAACAGCAAGAAACTGTCGCTCAGTGGTAGAACTTGTGAACTATGGCTCCAGTACATGGCTATGGTTGAGATATTGAAACGATTTCTGAAGGCTGAAAGAACTGGAAACTGGCTCCTTCATCTATCTGTTGTACGTGAAATGCTCCCATACCTTGCTGCAGCTGGGCACAACAATTACACCAAGTCTGCCTACCTGTACCTTCAAATGATGAACAAGCTTGACAAGATCAACCCTTTGTCTACAGAAACTTTGTTGAAGGACATCATGTTGTGAGACGAAGCAATAGATACTGGGCTGGTATTCCTCTGACTTGACCATCGAGCAAACCCTGATGCGAGGTCTGAAGACAACAGGTGGTCTCACACGAGGGAGGGGCATGACTGAGTTGCAACGTGCTAAATGGGTGCTTTCCATGCCAGCATGTGCTGATGTCAACACTGCCATGCAAGAAGTCACCGATACCTGTCGACTTACAAGTGATCAGCACATAGAAATGGGATCTGCTCGAACAGCAAAGGACACAGATGACATGATGGTCATCACATCCTATCTTTCGGAAAGGAACCCATTCATCGATGACCCTAGCCTCAGAAACATCGACAGTGGCGTGGTGGCAGACTCATCTGTGAATGTGGAGAAAGCAAAAGCAGTTGGTCTTGGAATTCTAAAAGCCATGGAAGGTCAAACAGCAGCAGATCTGACCATGAAAAAGAAGAATCAAAGTCAGAACGCTTGGGACAAGAAGGCTGTCAAAGTGGAGGGAAATCCAATAACAATAGACCCTCAACTTCTTTTTTCCAACGCTTCATTACTGCAGCCAACACCATGTATGATGATAAAAAAACAGTTGTTTTTCAGTATGAATTGTGTGGCTTTCCTTCCTCGTTATTTGAGTCACCAAACTTCATGCGGCAGCCAAACAAAAAGGAGCACTGGCTGATGAGCTTTGGAAAATTGTTCTTGCCAATGATGAGATTCCCAGTCATGTACCACAAGACGTGCAATTTGTGGTTGATGGAGGCTCTCTACTTCAGCGACTTCAAGCACCATGGAAGCGTGGCAGCACTTTTCAGAGCATCATTGATGTCTATGTGAGATTTGTCTGCTATCACTATCCGAAAGCTGTCATTGTCTTTGATGGGTACATGTCTGGACCATCCACAAAAGACATGACTCACCTTCGGCGGACCAAAGGGCGGAAAGCAAGTGCTGTACATTTCAAACCTGAAATGATATTCCGGTCTACAAAAGATCAGTTTCTATCGAACAAAGAAAACAAGCAACGCTTCATTTGTGCACTTGGGGTTTGCTTAGAAAAGACCTGTACTGTCATTCATGCAAGAGCTGATGCCGATTTGCAGATTATCACTGCTGCAATACAATGTGCCAAAACAGCATCACAGCAGTGATTGGAGAGGACACAGACCTGCTGATTTTGTTGGCTCATCACACTCAACTTGACTCGTATGACATCTTCTTCTATTCAGATAAGCAAGGGAAAGCAACAAAAGTATGGAGCATAAAACAACTTGCAACTACTCTTGGACATTTGCGCCATACTCTTCTTTTTCTTCATGCATTTACAGGTTGTGACACAACTTCTCGTCCTTTTGGCGTTGGGAAGGCTGTAGCGTGGAAGAAAATGAAAATAAATCCAGAGATGCAAGCTCTTGCTGACGTCTTTCTTCGTAGTGACAGCTTTGAAAGCATTCAGTCAGCAGGCGAAAGGATGTTTGTCATGCTGTATAATGGCAATGCAGGAGAGACTCTGGATGAGCTTCGCTACAGGCTGTTTTGTTCAAAAGTGGCAGTTGGAACAACCTTTCTACAGATCCACACTCTTCCTCCAACATCAGCTGCAGCTCGATTCCACAGCCTCAGGGTTTATTTCCAAGTGCAAGAGTGGCTGGGAGGCAAACTGTCAGTTGAACCAACACAGTGTGGATGGAAATGTGAACATGACCAATTAACGCCAATAACAATGGATCTACCAGCAGCGCCTGCAGGTCTGCTACAAGTCATCCGATGCATGTGCAGAATTAACTGTGACACAAGAAGATGCAGTTGCCGGAAACATGGACTGGAGTGCACACCTAGCTGTGGAGAATGTTCTGGCACCAGCTGTTCCAATTCACCAGTACTTGCCGCAGACTATGACTAAAGTAAGTTCCTGGGTTTCCAGATTCCGCCAAGCTGTCCTGTTCATACTTTTTAGTTGATACACTGATTGTTTTACTAGTGAAATTAACAGACCTTCTTTCAGTAGAAATGAATATAAAACGGATGAAGATCTCAAATACAAACAGAACATTCAAATGATCTGTGGATAAATTGATGCTATCAACTATAACCCCATTGGTTTGTATGAGCTGACATGACGTGCTGTACGAGCTAACTAGCCTTGTTATCAGATGACTAGTAATTCTATATCTTATTATCTTTAAAACTTAACATTGCAATTGTTTTAGTTCAGATTCGGAACCTGCTGCCTGAGATCTTTCAAATGAGATGCAACAAGACAAGGTTTTCAGCAAAGTATGTGTCGGCTCATATTGTTTATGTGTATGACGTAATCAAATCATCATAAATCAAATATGCAATGGTGTACACAATTATAATTTTTACAATAAGTAGATAAGGTCTTTGTAAACACGTTACAACAGAGAAAGTTTTTGTAACAATTAGTTTTGGGTCATAGTCATTTTTTGTCACAGGCTGACTATACTATATGATATCACATGAACGTAGAGTTCATATTAGCCCTTAGAACAGTCCTTGAAGTCTTTGAATTTTGAGGATCCCTGTTCAGGGACTGTAAAAAAACCCTGAAATTTGGACTAAATTTGGACATAGTGTTTGAAAATGCATGAAAATGCAGTTATTGATAGAATTTCAGAATTTCATAATTTAGTGAGAAAATCAGTCATACAGAAAATGTTTGAAAAAAAAAAATCATTTTGTATCTGCCAAAAGTGACCACTTGGCAATTATCTGCTACCTACTGGATTCTGAAATCATTGTATGAAGTAACCAACATGAAATGAACTTTTTTTTCTTTTGCATTCCACTGGTGTCTGTTCTCCAAGTCTGTTGTGGAAATAAACTGCACAAAATTTCAAAATTATCTATTAGCTTCGATAGGTCATATGAAATTCAGTCAGGCATACCTGTCTGTCAGTCTGTGTGTTTATCTATCAATCAATCTGCTTACCTGTGTGTGTGTGTGTGTGTGTGTGCGTGTGTGCGTGCGCAAGTTTGTTTGCTTGCGGGTGCATGCATGTTAGCAGACACATATATATGTACACAAACAGACAGACAGACACAAATATTAATTTACCTTCACTTTCATTCTCTGTCTACGACCAACTTTACAATTTTTACCCTAATTTAGTAATGCCTATCATATGAGCACAAAACTATCATTTATCCTGCAACTCTAATGATCCTTGGTCGTAAATGCATGCATATCGATGTATGTGTGGTTTGGGGTCATTGCTCACAGCATGTGCAAACAACAGGCTGTAGTTTGCGTGACTCATTGAAACGACTTGTTTGAACATAACATGAAGAGACAGGGGGAGCAGTTAGCAAATTAGACCAGCGTGGAGGGAATGAGCAATTAGCAAGATGGACCTCTTGAAAGAAGAATGCCAATTAACCTCAGGATTTTTAACAGAAATATCCTCTTGCTCACCCATGCACCCTCCTTCACTCTCCTACCCCACTCTACCCTCCTTTTTCCATTGTCAAAATGATCTTAGGTGGCTTGGACCAAAAAGAAAATGTTTGTGGAAAGTGAAAGTTCTACTTTGATTTAGGTTGATGGCCAGTGTGTCATGGCTTTGTGTGTTCGGGGGATTGCAGTTGTGTGGTACCCAATCCTTGTCAGATCTGTGTGCTATGTGTCATGGCTCTGTGTGATATGTCTTGGCTCTGTGTGATATATGTGTTATCGCTTTGTCAGTTTGTGTGTTTAGGGGATTTCAGCTGTAGGTAGAGTACCTAATCCTTGTCAGATAATATGTAATATGTGTCATGGATCTGTATGGTATGTGTCGTGGCTCTGTGTAATATGTGTCATGTCTCTGTGTAATATGTGTCATGGCTCTGTGTAATATGTGTCACGTCTCTGTGTAATATGTGTCATGGCTCTGTGTAATATGTGTCATGTCTCTGTGTAATATGTGTCATGGCTCTGTGTAATATGTGTCATGTCTCTGTAATATGTGTCACGGCTCTGTGTAATATGTGTCACGTCTCTGTGTAATATGTGTCATGGCTCTGTGTAATATGTGTCATGGCTCTGCGTAATATGTGTCATGGCTCTGTGTAATATCTGTCATGTCTCTGTGTAATATGTGTCATGTCTCTGTGGGACATATCATGGCTCTGCGTAATATGTGTCATGGCTCTGTGTGATATGTGTCATGGCTCAGTGTAATATGTCATGGCTCTGTGTAACATGTGTCATGGCTCTGTGTGATGTGTCATGGCTCTGTGTGTCTTCAGGGGATTGCAGTTCTAGGGTAACTTACCCCTTGTCAGATCTGTGTGATATGTGTCATAGCTCTGTGTGATATATATGTGTCATGGTTCTGTATCTGTTCAGGGACTGCAGTTCAAAGGTAACTTATCTGTATCAGATCTGTATGTTATGTGTCATGGCTCTGTGTGTGACAAACATCATGGCTCCATGTCTTCAGGGGATGGCAGTTTCAGTAACTTTTCCTCATCAGGTCTGTGTGATGTGTCATGGCTCTGTGTGACATGTGTCATGGCTTTGTGACATGACATGTCATGGCTCTGTGTAATATGTGTCATGGCTCTGTGTGACATGTGTCATGGCTTTGTGACATGACATGTCATGGCTCTGTGTGATATGTGTCATGGCTCTGTGTGTCATGGCTCTGTGTCTTCAGGGCGTTGCAGCTCCAGGGTAAATAATCTTTGTCAGATCTGTGTGACATGTGTCATGGCTCTGCTTGAAATGTGTCATGGCTCCGTGTGACATGTGTCATGGCTCTGTGTGACGTGTCATGTCATGGCTCTCTGTGATATGTGTCATGGTGCTGTGTGTCTTCAGGGGACTGCAGCTCCAGGGTACCTAATCCCTGTCAGGTCTGTGTGGACATCAAAGGCGGCGGTTTCATCTGCGAGTGCCTTCCTGGGTTGAAGCTGAGCCCCAATGGACACGACTGTCTGGGTGAGTGTTTCTTTCAGATGGCTCCAGACCAGCACATTCTGCTGGTAGGGAGAAGCAGCATTTTAGTTTGTGATCGTGTGAATGGGTAAAAAAGTACAAAAAAAACCAACCAACCACCAACCAAAAAACAACAACAAAGAAAAAAAGAAAAAGAGAAAAAAAAAATGTTGTCGAGAAGCATACAGTTTGGTAACTCATGTGATTTGAATGATTCAGAATGATATATTTCTTTTCTGTTCATTTCAGGTCTGTTCTTTTTAAAAAAATCTTCTTGTGTTTGTCTCTCACTAGTTCTGTTTGGCTGTCTGTCTTTTCTCTGGGGTTTAATGCGTCTTTTCTGTGTGATCTGCTCTTTCAGTCTCTCTCAGTCTTGCTCTCTCTCTCTCTCTCTCTCTGTCTGTCTTGCTCTCTTTCTCTCTCTCTTCTCTCTCTCTCTCTCTTTCTTGCTTTCTCTCTCTCTTTCTTTCTCTCTCACCCACTCACTCTCTCTTGCTTTCTGTCTTGCTCTTTATCTCACTCTCTTTCTCATTCTCTCTCTCTCTCTCTCATACACACGCACACACACACACACACACACACACACACACACACACACACACACACACACACACACACACACACACACACACACACACACACACACACACTCTCTCTCTCTCTCTCTCTCTCTCTCACACACACACACACACACACACACACACACACACACACACACACACTCACTCACTCACTCACTCACTCACTCACTCTCACTCACTCACTCACTCACTCACTCACTCACTCACTCACTCACTCACTCACTCACTCACTCTCTCTCACACACACACACACACACACACACACACACACACACACACACACACACACACACACACTCTCTCTCTCCCTCTCTCTCTCTCATATAAAGATCAAGCAAAATCTCAAAACTGTAAGCACAACGTAAATATCGTCATAAATAGTGTGCACTCGTTGCCAGAGAAAATGAAAACTACAGAAAATATCTGATAATAATAGTGATGATCACGCAAAATCTCAAAACTGTAAGCACAACGTAAACATCGTCATAAATAGTGTGCACTCGTTGCCAGAGAAAATGAAAACTACAGAAAATATCTGATAATAATAGTGATGATCACACAAAATCTCAAAACTATGAGCACAACGTAAACATCGTCATAAATAGTGTGCACTCCTTGCCAGAGAAAATGAAAACTACAGAAAATATCAGATAATAATGGTGATGATCACGCAAAAAATCTCAAAACTGTAAGCACAACGTAAACATCATCATAAATAGTATGCACTCGTTGCCAGAGAAAATGAAAACTACAGAAAATATCTGATAATAATAGTGATGATCACACAAAATCTCAAAACTGTAAGCACAACGTAAACATCGTCATAAATAGTATGCACTCGTTGCCAGAGAAAATGAAAACTACAGAAAATATGTGATAATAATAGTGATGATCACGCAAAATCTCAAAACTGTAAGCACAACGTAAACATTGTCATAAGTAGTGTGCACTCATTGTCAGAGAAAATGAAAACTACAGAAAATATCTGATAATAATGTTGATGATCAAATATGAGTTGGCTGGAACCTTAACGCCACATGGAGGTGCCTCTCAGGATACAAAGTGAGACTGAAGGCAGACTGAAGTGATGTAAAATAGCTTCACCCGAGGGGTGCATTAGGATGGAAGATGAATATTGCGACTAGGAATATTTGCAGGAATAGGCTCGTTTCTGCCGGGTTCAAGTATGGAATAACATGCTGTGGAATTTTGAGAATCGCAAGTATGAGTGTGTAACATTGTGAGCTATTCTGTACACGTTTTGCTGAGGAATCACTGTCTCTTCGGCTTTAAGTTTCAAAGTAAGGCTCAATGTCCAAGATTTAGCCTTTGTCCAAATTCCAAATTGAAGTCTCATTCTTTGTCTTGGTAAGTTTTGTCATGCTTTTCTGAGAGAGGTGTGTGTGTGTGTTTTTCAGTTCTAAAATTCCAGTGTGTGTGTGTGTGTGTGTGTGTGTGTGTGTGTGCGCACGCATGCATACAGGCATATGTGTGAATGTGTGTAGGTGCGCCTGCATGAGTGTGTGTGAGTAGTGTGTGTGTGTGTGTGTGTGTGTGTGTGTGTGTGTGTGTGTATGTGTGTGTGTGTGTGTGTGTGTGCAAATGCGTTTGCGTGTGTGCTTTGTGTGTGTGTGTGTGCGTGTGTGTGTGTGTGCGTTTGAATGCTCTTTGTCGTATACATGTATGTGGCAGCGTGTGATTTTTCATTACTTCTGCGTAAACGGGCACACAGACACTTTAATGAACTCAGTGACTGCATATTTAATCCTCTTTCTCATCGATTCCCCCACAGAGGACAAAACATGGACGCCGGAAAAAGAACTCCCAGCTCCCATTGTGGAGAATGACGGAGCGAAGTCGGGGCCGGCTGACACTGATGGACTCAATCTGTCTGGGCCCCAAGAACAGACGGTGGTGGAAGGGGGTGGTACAGGAGACAGCCGGGTGGTTCAATTAGGGGCCCAGAATCCCCCTGATCCCATGGAGCTGGGAGCCCCGGGAAGCATGCCTGAGAAGGACGTCATCATCCATCACTCCCTGGACATGAAGGCGGGGCTGGATCCTCCGCAGGTACAGGGTGGCTTAAAACTGAAATCTGGAGGAACGGCGCTGTGTGTGTTCAAATGGGTGTGTGGGGGTGATCTCCACGTGTGATGGGAGCTGAGCTTTGATTGATTTGATTTTTAAGATTTTTGTAATTGATTGATTTTTTAAGATTTTTGTAATTGATTGATTTTAAGATTTTTGTATTTCGATTGATTTTAAAAGATTTTTGTAATTGATTGATTTTAGAAAGTATTTTTAAGCCCTCCTCCCCCCAAAAAAAAAAACCCAAACCAACAACCCCCCCCCAAAAAACAACAACAACAACAACAACAACAACAACAACAACAAAAAAATGTGGACAAATGAATCAAGACAAAACACGCCATGTTTCAACCTTTTAGGTCTTTTTCAGACAAGATACATGACCTAAGAGGGAAACATATCGTGCTTTGTCTAGTGATTTGTTTGTCTATGTTTTCAGGGGAACCTTAAAAATACTTAAAAAATTTGTTTAGATTTCCGCCTGCAGTCGTCTCACTTTGCAACTAGATTTAATGGATTGATTTGTAAGATATTTGTAATTGATTGATATTTAAGATTGTTGTTGTTGTTGTGTTGTTGTTTCTTGGGCATTACATGGATGGTGTCTTGCAGATTATAGAACAAAAAAGGATAGGAGGATTGATTTTCAAGATGAAGATGTTGTTGCTAGGGCATGGTATGGATAGGGGAATGAAGATGGTAGAAACAAAAAAGGGATGGAGATCAGATGGGTATGTTTGATAAGTTATGTGGGGATGAGAATGGGGGTAGGAGGGGTGAGTGGGAGGGGTTGTATACAGGGATAAAAGAGTGGAGAAAAAAAGGTGGTGCTAGTCAATAGCAGACCCTACACTAGACCTTTTATTTTCCCTCTTTTTCATTACAAGACCAAGAATCCTGGTGTCTTCTTCCTTTGATGGATTGTTGACTTTGTATTTTCTAGAGAGAGAAAAAACTAAGCAGTTTTGTATGTATTTATCATAATGTTTAGGTTATTTACTTGTTTGTTCATTTGAGATATGTGATATAATGTCCTCTTCAATTTCACATTTTCAGATAACAGTTATTCACACTTTATAAGTTTTCATCAACAAGTGGTTCACCTAGGTGCTGGGTACATGAGCACACTGTGAAGTCAGGATTTCCCTGGTGCATAACGGTAGTCCCTCAGTCTCGGACGGTGGCTTCCTGCATATACTGGAGTTGCATGTACTCTGCGGTTCACAGGCGAGGGTAGCAGGTGTGAGTAGCCCTCCTGGGATGACAAGGCCATCCCTGGCTTTGGTGTCCCTCAGTCAGACCCTGTGGCCTTCTGTGGAGGGCCTACAATAAAATGGAACACCTTTAGGGTTTTCGTTTATTTATTGTACGGCATGCCCCGCCAGGTGAAAATCAACTGTTGGCTTTTCTGTTTCACCTCTGAACTTGCGATGACTGCCAAGTCTCTGAGATAGGAGTGGATAGCTAGTCAGAAATTCAGGCTTTACTGAACATTTGAAACATCCCTTAATAAGACATTATAGTTTAATCCGCCAAATGAAAGGAAAAATTAAGTCTCTGAGATAGGAGTCTAGTCAGAGATTAAGACTTTACAGAACATTTTAAAACTTAAAGAGAAATTATTGTTAACCCACCAAATACAAGGGATGAATTACAAGACAGTTTAACTGTAACTTCTTTTTCAGGTTTGTTTGAAGTTCCGCCTGCATTCACCTCCCTTTAAAACTATCTTTAAACGTGTTTATGGTTATTAGGTCAAACCTATTACAAGAAACACATTCAGATAATTGGAGAGTGTTTCGGTCTGTTTGGAGGAAAGGGGACAGTGCGTTTAGAGTAGCTGAAAATCTCATCAAACCTGCCCATGTTTACGCGCATTTGTCTGTCACGGTGTTATGTCTAGAGTTAGTTGACCTATGAACTGATTAAGACAAAGAAGTAGGTTCTCACTAAATGATAAATTTGTAATCAGTGAAAATGAATTTGATCAGGCTAAATAGATACTTTTTATCGAAAATTTTCTCATTTATTTTTTTTTTTTTTATCAGTACCCCTGACAGTCTGACATTCTTTTTTTCTCATTGTCCTGAACAGTCCATGTATCAGCTGAGAGAGGGAGACGCCAGCTCACAGGATAATGCCGGCAGTCTGAACAACAATGTCTGGCCCGACTACGAAAAAGCGCCGCTCACCCCTTGGAAGATTACGTAGTGGAGCCACCGGTGGTAGACAATAATGATGAGGAAGTGGTGGCTCCACCTGTTTTTGATGGGGAGCCTGGGGGGGGTGTCGTTCACGGGAGACGGTTTGGCGGAGCCACCTATTTCCTCAGCGTGTGATGGAAATAGCGTGCCTCCACAACGGCACCTGTGTGGTGGAGGAAGGCTATGCCAGGTGCAACTGTCCTTTGGGGTTTACTGGCAGCTACTGTGAGCGAGGTGAGTGCAGGTGGTGTGGAGGTGATGTGTGTGGTGATGCGTCATGAGGGAGGTGAGTGCAGGTGGTGTGGAGGTGATGTATGTGGTGATGTGTCGTGAGGGAAGTGTGTTCATGTGGTGTGGAGGTGATGTGTGTGGTGATGAGTTGTGAGGGAGGTGGTGTGGAGGTGATGTGTGTGGTGATGTGTGTGTGAGGGAGGTGTGTTCAGGTGGTGTGGAGGTGATGTTTGTGGTGATGCGTCGTGAGGGAGGTGTATTCAGGTGGTGTGGAGGTGATATGTGTGGTGATGTGTTGTGAGGGAGGTGTGTTCATGTGGTGTGGAGGTGATGTGTGTGGTGATGTGTTGTGAGGGAGGTGTGTTCATGTGGTGTGGAGGTGATGTGTGTGAGGGAGGTGTGTTCATGTGGTGTGGAGGTGATGTGTTGTGAGGGAGGTGAGTTCAGGTGGTGTGGAAGTGATGTATGTGGTGATGTGTTGTGAGGGAGGTGAGTTCAGGTGGTGTGGAGTTGATGTGTGGTGATGTGTTGTGAGGGAGGTGAGTGTGGAGGTGATGTGTGTGGTGATGATGTTGTTTTATGCCGGAATGTGTTGAACAGCGTGATTTTTTTTCTGATGCCTCTTCGCTGGGTGTTGTACTGTGCTTTTCCTTTTATCTTTTTTTTTTCCCCATTTCATTAACATAGAGACAGTATATACACCCACATGGATGCGCACTCACACACACACACTCACACACTCGTATAAACAGAAACACACACAGGCACGCACACACACACACAGAGGAACACATACACACGCTCGCTCGCACACACACAAACACACACACACACACACACACACGCACACACACACACACTTGTATTCCCCTCTCCTGCTCATTTATCTTCGTTTTCTCAACTTTTGTTCAAGGGAAAGTGTGCTATAAATTTAGGTCACTTGCATTTAATATGCTTACATTATTATGCTTTTAGGGACTCTGTCAAGTCACCAGATATTTTCGGCAACTAAATGGGTTTTAGGCCTTTAGGTCTGTAGACCATAATATGTATATATACAAAGAGTAGAGATGTGTTTTTTTCCTCAGTCTTCATGTTTAAGGCAGGTCTATTGGCAGTGATGTTATTTGACACGGATTCAATTTCATTCATTAATGCATCATCGTTTTACATGAGAGAGAGAAGAGGAGGTAGGGGAGCAGAAGGAGGAGGAGGAGGGGCAAAGATGGTGAAAAGCTGGAAAAGGGGTGGGGTGATGTGGGAGACAGAAAGAGAGAGGGCATTTTTCGTGGGTGGCTTGCAGTGTGTGTTTGCCCTTTTTAGTCTCACGCAATATGTGTGAGGGCGTGGAGCATCAAAAGTGGGGCCATATTGAATTAGCTGTTCCAGAGCCCATTGTAGCCTGCAGTTGGGGCAAGTCTGAATGAGGGCGAATGCAACAACATGCATTGTTTATGAAGCTCTTTAGACAGGCCATAGCCAAACAGTGCCGGGGTTCAGCAAACCCAATTTGTCACTGACACCCCGCTGCCATGCCTTCCGGCTGGGAAACGGAGAAGGAGAGATCTTTTTGCTTGTGTTTGAGCTTGTGGGGAAACTGTCAGTGGATTCCAACACATCACTGAAACACCAACTGCTGTGGCTCGGTCCACGGCTGCTTGCTGGGACTGGATAATTGCGGGTTCAAATCCCATCAGATTTATACCTTTTTGGGATTTTGTTGTTATTGTTGTTGTTTAGTGTTAATTAAGAACAGCTTGAAAAAGGATAGCTTTCCATGGCGCCAGACTGTTGGTTTTTCACCAGTGTAGATGGACTGGAGCTGTTTGCCCCATAAACGGACATGGTTTTTCATGAGAGAGAGAAGAGGAGGTAGGGGAACAGGAGGAGGTTCCCACTCGCTTTCCACTTTTCCCATTGAGATAACATCACAGTGCAAGAACCAATTGAAAATGGAACCAACGAAAGAACATCTTAAATTCACAATTCCAGAGTTTTAGTGTCAAAGTGAGGTGGCTACAGGTGGAAATTGAAACACATTTTTAGAAAGAGTTATTACTAGTAAGTCTGCCAAACAACAGCTGGACAAACAGACCACATGACAAAACAACGACTAGCCAAGACAAACAACACTCGGGACAATGAAAACAAAGTACCCACAATCACACATCTTCACAAGTCTGGTGCAAGATGGGCGTTGATTGAAAACCATCTAAACTGGTGATTGCTTCTTCTTCGTTTTCATTATCCTGAGTATGTTTTATCTTGCCTGAAGAAGAGCTAAGAGGTCAAAATGGGTCGTGTTTTGTCCTGTGGTTTGTTTGTCCCTGTTGTTTGTCGATCTAACTAACAATTCTTGTTAAAGTTTCCAGAATGTTAGTCATTAAACTTAGGCCTGATGCCATTTTGATAGAACAAGTTAAATGAGATTGAGCAATGCTCACACTCACTCAAGGAAAATATGCCAAGAAATCATGGTAGGTAATCTTGCATTTTAATACAACAGGTTTAATGAAATCAAGTAACACTCAGCATTCATATTTAGAAAATGTAATATTATGCCAAGAAATGATGGTAAGTAATCTTGCATTTTGATACAGCAGGTTTATATAAAATCAAGTAATAGTCACCATTTGTATTTAGAAAACATTAAGCCAAGATATAAATATAAGTTTGTAAATTTTTCAGGGACATGACAGTTTTATTAAGGTAGATGAATCATGTTTGCAAACAAAAGTTCCTCCTCCAAAGCATGTCTGAAAGAATGATTTTACCATTTGCACATTTGTGCCTTTTCAGAACTGGAAATTCGTTTCCCACGTTTCCGGGGAACGGGTTACCTGGCATTACCAGTCCTTCGTGATGGATACAAAGAGTTTGCAGTGGCCATGGATTTTCGGCCGGAGGCCAAAAATGCCTACTGTTGTTCAGTTCAGAGTTTGAAGATGCTCGCAAAGATTTCTTTGCCATCACTCTCAGTAATGGCTATGTGGAGTTCAGGTTAGTTGGTTGTACTTTGTTTTCTTTGTCTATCTGTTTCTCTCTGTGTAGCTCTTTCGATGTCTGTCACCATGTCTTTCTCAATGTCTTGTTGACTCATGTGTCTCTTTTCGTTTGTACTGTATGTGTACATTTTGGGTGTAATGAAAATAAGGAAACTGCATTCACAGGAAGACGCACACATGTATGGGCACTTGTTCACAGCCATGGGCAAGCACAGACAGATGGACATGCACGAACGCACGCACGCATGCATGCATGCATGCACATATGCATGTAGGTTGGCATGCATGCTCACACACACACTCACACAGACATGCACACATGCACCCCACCCCCCCACATATACATGAACAAACAAACTAACAAACAAACTCTCTCTCTCTGTTTGTCTCTTTAGAACTCTCTCTGTCTCTCATTCTCACACATACAAACACATGTATGCATGCATATGTACACATGTGCATGCATGCACACACGTACACAGATAGACAGACTCACACACACACACACATGCACATGCACACGCGAGAGAAAAAGAGACAGAGAGGGAAAGAAAGATTTGTAAGGACTTACGAGCAAATGAAGTTTAAGAATAGGCAAAGGATGACTGATGATTAATTGTGGTGGTTTCGCTACGCCATTGGCCCACATGATTACTGTGTTTTCGTTTATTGATGTTAGCACAATTAGCTCCTTCCCAAGACTTTGAGAGACTGATCAGTGTAAAAATAATCTCTGATTAATGATTTAGCAAAAAAGCCCTGGGCTTGGAAATCCCCTCCAAGTGTATTGCTTTAGAGAGAGAAATAAAATCCAATATGCTGTTGATGGTGAGGACCCTCCATGCCCTGCTGTCTCTCCACAGCAAACAATCATGTTAACCCTTTCTCTGCAGTATGGACACATGACATGAAGCCTGAGGTTGACCCATCAGTTTTGTGCACATCAGATATTGATGTGAATTTCTGAACATGCACACACACCCACATCCACGCTCATGCATGCACACATGTACACACACACATGTACACACACACACACACCCTTCCCCCCACCTCCCCCCTAGTGAAACTTAACAGAATGTGTAAAACTCAATCTTGAAAGGAAGTCTTGATTGGAAGGTAAATATTTGTAGACAGATGGAGTGAGATGTTTGGGAAAAACAAATCTTTAATGTGAGGCGAATCATTAGATAAGATAAATTTTGTTCATACACAAGAAGAAAAATGCTTCAGAAAAACAACCATATATAGGAAAGAGTTTTAATGGAAAACTAATTAAATCTATTGATAAAGAGAAGAAGAGAAGTGAACAGGTTGCATGCCAGTTAAGTTCACTTGCCAGCTGGGATAGTGGATAAAACACAATTCCACTAGACTGTTGGAAGTTATTTTTTAGTTAGAGGTAAAAAAGATAGCCACTATATTTCTTTGCAAGTTTGTTACTGTTTGTTTTTCTCTCTTTTTTTTTTTCCAATGGATAGTGTTCATCATTAATCAGTTTGCTTTTAATTATTGTTTTGTTTTTTTTTTTCCAGTGGGTAGCATGCATCCTTAATCAAAAGTAAACAGCGCTGAACAGATTTTGTAGGAAATCCCAGCCAGAAATCCCAACCAAGTAGCTTTGTTTTTACCTCTCCATGCAGTGACATTATGACAGAGTAATTTTCTTCAATGCAGATAACAGAACTTTGGGTTCCTTTCTCACACTTTGATTCCCCACCCCCTTCACACCCATGACCCCTCCCCCAAATTTTTAGACTGGAATGAACACCTCTGAGGCAAAGTTCCAAATATGGTGACAACATTACGCAGCTGGCGAGTGGCATACGAGTGAGAGCGGAGATGAGGGTGGATGACATCAACCGGAGGCTACTGCACATGCAAATGTAACATGTGGAGCGTACTTTGTTCAGTATTTAGTAACATGTTGATTTGTAGAAATTATGCTCCATCCCTTTCTTGGTAGAAATTGTGTCAAAAGAGCATAGAAGAAATGTAATTTTTGCAGCATTGTTTGCATTAGATATGATTGCAAATATCTTTTATCAGAATAGAGAGAGAGCAGTGATTGTGAGTGATCACAGTTTTTGAGAAAATGTCAATTCTTACGATATTCAAAATATGGCTGAAAACATTAACTTTTAGTCTATGGCATGCACAGCTCTGTGCATTGCTTATAGCTCTGCTGCCTACACATGCACTGTGCCGTGCACCAACTGAGAGCTCAGTTGTGTATGGCACGCACAAGTCCGTGCATTCTTATTTCGAAAAATTCTAGTATTCAAACTCTAACGGTCTAAGAGAAATAACTCCCACCAGAACTTAGTAGAAGGTTCCTGGTAGCGTGACGTACCCTAGTTCTTAAGTTCAAGCAAAGTTCATGTTTGCTGTCTGCGGCTGAAACAAAGAACCTCTTGCTGTTTTTTTCTGACCTGAACTGACCGCGTTTCTGGCACCGGCCTTTTGTCTGCTGGTTGAAATGGCAGCTCGGCACCGGCAAGTCATTTTTTTTAGAACAAGTTACAGAAGAATGTATTCAAGGTGGTTCCGATAACGAAGGAGAGTCAATTGACAGTGGAGATGATAGGGAAGATGAATGTCTATTTGAAGATGTTCTTGATTACAATGACAAATCAGCTGATTTGACTGATTGAGTGACACACACACATGCGCTTCACTACAAAATCTCTCCAGCCCAAATTCTGTGAAATTGTTTAAAAAATGGATAATAACTGATAGCGAAAAGCACCACCATAACCATAGTGTGTTAGGTGAGTGCTTTTTTGTATCAATTGTCTTCATGCCGTTACTAAACACTGATCGTCAAACTCTGCACTTGTTTTTATTTCTGTGTGTTTTTGGTTCCTTTATTTATTCGTGCATTGTCTCAACGCAGGATCTTTTAGAGTTTTGAAAGTACATTCATCTAAAAGTCCCGATTTTTCTTCTTTTCAGACATACCAAACATGATGTTAACACGGACCAAACATAACACGTAAAACAAATTTAAAAAATGCCCAAATCACTATGTAGGCAGGGGTTTTAGCGTGAGTGGCTGTGTGCAGGAGGGGGGAAAACTCATGCTGCATGCATACGCAGGGATAGTGTTAATCGCAGATATACGGCCTTTATGCTTTGATAACATCTGCATTTTCAGGTGACTGGAAAAGTCACCAGTATTTATTGTGTCTGCCTAGTTTTATCCCTGTTGAAGTGTTTAGTTATATTAGCACTTGTAATTGCTGAGAAAAGCGATGTCAAACTTTGCAACAGAGAGAGAAACAACACACACACACACACACACTCACACACACACACACACACACACACACACACACAGTCACACACACACACACACACACACACACACACACACACACACACACACACAGTGTTAGAAAAACTGAATCTTTGAATAATATGAAGCAGTCATAATTGGAAGTTATGAATTAAGTACAGGCCACACACCACAGTTAGTAAAATCCATGTAAGCATTTTGAGGCCTTGCATAAAGTTGAGCCAGCATTTCATATTGAAACTGATGATTGATTAAAAGAACAACACCCACCAATCATTTGATCTGTTTGGGGGGTGGGGGTGGGGGATTTCCAACGATGATATCATTCACAGTCTTCAATTGCGTGACCTTCCCCTCATGCTGACGTCACATTTCAAGTTAGTGGGGAGGGAGTATCAAGGAGAAGGTTCACACTAGGAACAAGAAGTATTTCAGAAAACCAGATCTTTAATTTGGGGGAAGTCTTTATTTGCAAGGTCTTTCATTGGCATACACCATCATTTTATTACTTTAATTTCAGTCATCCAGTCTCCCCCCCCCCCCCCCCAACCTCCTGCCTATCCTCTTTCTCCTATCCCTTCAGTTTTTCATTATGAATCATATTCAATGTGTTTTTAAACTTGTAGTAATCACAAAAGCCAGGGTTTGGCTTGGATCGAAGCAGACCGGTTCACCTAGCAGCAAAAGGGTCAACGTCAATAAGTGAAGCCATTGTGGGCAGACAACCCACAGAATAAAAACACATCTGATGAGCACAGAAATTGGGTTGGGGGGGGGGGGGGGGGGGGGGGGGGGCAGGAGGGGGAGGAAAGGGAGAGGGAAACATACAAACAAAGAAATCCATGTGGAAAAAAAAAAAAGAAAAGAAGACAGATAAAAAGGGGAAAAGAAGAAAGGACGAGATCCAATCTGTGGTCAGGGGGTAGTGGAGAAAGTTGCTGGCACTGGCTGTATTGACCCAGCAAAAGACCTGAAAGGTTTCCATTGATTTTCACGTCCAGCCTGTCAGGGCCTGTTCTGTGGGTGGAGGGTTGGGGGTAGGGGGTGGGGGGTGGGGTGGATAGGGAGTCCAGTGAACAGGGAAATGCCTCTGTCTCGAGCAGAGAGGCACATTGATGGAGACTCGTTGTTTGGCTTGGCTTTGCCGTGTTTGGTGAATAAAAAAAAAAAAATTTTTTTTAAAGGTTTTACTTTTGTGACATTTTTTTTTCTCCCCTCCTGTCACATCTCTCTTTTTTTTTGGTGGTGGGGGTGGGTGGGTGGGTGGGGGTGGGGGGGGGAGCAGAAATGGGAGAATGGTTTATATTAAATGTGTGTGTAAGGGTGAGGGCTTTGGGTTGGGTAGACTTTTTGTGTGTATTATGAGAAAGAAAATGCGTATTAAACAGTTCTTTTAGATGTTCGATTGATAGAAAATTATTGTTACTGTATTGTAATTGCTATCATTGATATGATTATTTAATATCATTATCGCAGATCATTTTCCCATGTATACAAATAAATTTAGCCCTCCTCTGCTGTCCCAGTGGTAATGAAAGACCCAAAACCAAAGGGGTTTGAGCATGAGAGCAAAGGGAGGTGGGGGGGGAAAGGAAAGGGGTGGATGGGGAGTAGGGGTAGGAGGGGTGGGAGAAAAAGAAAAGAAAGAAAGAAATTATACAAGTCCTTTTTTGTCTTGTCTGTTGTATCTTGATAAAAATCAGATAGTGTTGAATTCGTGAGGAGCTAGTGTAATAACTTGTTTGTTTGGGCTCAGCTACAGATTTTGTTGTATCTTGTTTTAGGAAAAGAATGATTTCTCTCTCTTTCTCTGTCTGTCTGTCTGTCTGTCTCTCTCTCTCTCTCTCTGTCCCTGTCTCTGTCTCTGTCTGTCTGTCTGTCTGTCTGTCCTCTCTTTCATATTTGACTCTTTCAATGAGTGATCATAAATACAGAATTTTTTTCTTGGCCATTATCCAAATTAGAAGCCACTCTGTCATCATCATGTGCTTTGTTTACTGCAAACCATGAAAGTGTAGTTTGAAAATTATGTCTTGACTAACATCTTTCTCTCTCTTTCTCTTTCCTTCTCTCTGTCTTTCTTATCTCTCTCTGTCAGTCTCTCTCACTCTCTGTGTGACTCTCTCTAAAAGAATAGGATCAGGTTGAATGCACAAGCTTGTCACCTCAAAATTGGATTCAAAATGGAAGTGCGTACATGCAGGGGAGGGGTGAGGGTTGGGAGTTGGGAAGCAGGAAGATGATGGGGGTGAGGGGGAGGGTAAAGGGAGGGCGGGTGATGGAGGGGATGTTGATGTTGTAGAGAAATATTTTGATTACGCTTTTTAACAATGGTGACATTCATTCTTGCTCTGTCAGATTCTGTTTTTGCTGTCTGCTTCCTCTCTTTCATGCTGTTTGCTTTTTTTAAAGAATTGTATTGATTTTTTTTCACTTTCATTACCCACACACATAAAAAAAGAAATCAGACTGATAGCAGGTGCGTGTGTGTGTATGTGTGTGTGTGTGTGTGTGTGCGTGCGTGCGTGCATGCATGCATGTGTGCATGCAGGGTAGGGCAATTTTTTAATGTGCCTGTAGGCAGGTGGACAAAGTTGCACCTGCCTCCAGGCAAAAGTGGTTACCCATCAGTGGATGATCAGTTTGAATTCTGTAATGCAATCAATCGATCATTGTCAGCATCCAGCCCACGCTGGACGACCTGTGTGCTCCATTCTGATTGGTCAGTGCCGTCTGACTCGGACAGTCACATGGCTAGATATATACAATGTCATAAACAGTAACTTGAAATCATGAATAACAAACATGTAGATAACTCTTGCTTCCATGTTGTAATGATTGCAGGCCCATAACTCCCAAACGAATGCTGCTTAGGATGTCAAATCGCCTATCACTGAGCACGCAGAACAAACAAGGAGACATCCCCCAAAGAGGATGTTCCTGGATTGCCCACATACCCTGTACCTGATACATCTACACAGCAACAACAACTGGAGAAATTGACAAATGCAAATTAACATTTATTGAAAGCTGGCACAGCCTTTTTGATCTCGAATATAGTCAAATAGATATATACTGACGGACAGTAACAAATTTAGTTAATCTCAGCTTAGTTGGTATTAAGAAAGGCAGGGAACAGTAAATAGTGAATAACAAATAAGTAGTTGAAACTGTAGTTTCACAAAGTGAAAATGCTGATCGTCACAATGATCGTCTAATGGAAGGCAAAATAACGTTGAACTTTTAATGTCCACACAGCAGGTTTTGAAAAATATTGCTCTTTGCCCACCAGGCACGTTGCCATACTTGCCACTTGCCCGACACAAGTAATCCTCTGTCCTGGGCAGCACGGCATCCATTACTGTCCTTCCTTGGTGTGTGTGTGTGTGTGTGTGTGTGTGTGTGTGTGTGTGTGTGTGTGTGTGTGTGTGTGTGTGTGTGTGTGTGTGAGAGAGAGAGAAAAAAGAGAGAGAGAGAGAGAGAGAGAGAGTGTGTGTGTGTGTGTGTGTGTATGTATGTGGGTATCGTCGTGTGTGTAGTGTGCGTGTGTGTGCGTGCGTGAGAGCAAGAGAGAGAGAGACTTTCACCCACAGTCTTATCTTTTTATAGAATGATAGCCATCCTTCCCACATTCCTACCTGCCTCCCTCTCTCTCTGTCTCTCCTTCTTGTCCCCTCTCATCCCCCCCCCCCCCCCTCTGTCCCTCCCGCCTTCCTCCCTTTACTCCTGTCACAGCCCACTCCCCCCTCCCCCCCCCCCCTGTCTACTCCTTCCTCATGGTATATCCTCCCCAACCCCTTCTCCCCCTCTGGCTCCCCCCTTCTCCTCTACCCATTTCTCCATCCCTTCCATGGTCCGCCTTCCCCTCTTGCCCCTCTCCTGCCTTCCTTTTCCATTAGAGTCATGTCAAATCCATGAAGAAGAAAAATGCAGACGAAAAGGTGCCCCAACCCAGGATTGAACCAGGCACTTTTGATCTTCAGTGGTTCGTTCGCATAACTGAGGTGTTGTGGCTGACATTAAATGCAGCGTTTTTATCTGTAAGGACGCTGATGGAGAGGTGAGTTTGACTGTCTGGGAATCAGGACATTGTTTGGCTTCACCATTATGGTCACATTGAAAATGCTACCAGTAGGATATTCAAACACAAAAATGATTCATTCTTGACATGTCTAGTAAGCGAATGGGTCACTGTGCCAAACTGAGGGAAGATCAGACAGATACTGTGAATTTGTGTAACCAACAGCAAAGATAGACTGCATGGGACACACACCTGCGCTCGCACGCACTCACACACAGAGGGAGAGAATGCGTTTTATAATATGATGTGTAGCTTGAGATAATTTAACATAAATTTCTTTTTCAATCAGGTAATGCTTTAAGTGCCAGATAGCTGATGACATACTGCTAATAGCGGCAATAACGATAACATGTACTTACAACAGTAATACTGCATGACTTGAATTGTACTGTCTCCCAGAAATCAGAGTTTGCAAAACACTTTGGGGAGCTGCTTTGAAAACGAAGGTCATGACTGATAGATGAATAATTATTATCAGCGGTCTATGAAGATAGAGATGAATATTATTAGCAGTCTGTGAGGCGCACTGGTGACCGAGTTGTTCCTTGTGTTGGTCAGGTTTGACTGCGGAACAGGGTCAGCGGTACTGGTCAGTCCCGTGGCGGTCAAGATGGGACGATGGAACCAGTTGATCGTGGCTCGCAATGAAAATCGCGGTTCGCTGCAGCTGAATGGGGCTGATGTCGTGGAGGGAATCGCTCAGGTGGGTCGGTGGTTCGCCTTTGTAGTACATGTTAATGATCTTTTCTGCTTTAACTCAATCTGTACTGTCCGATGCTTTCTTTCATTTGTAATGGCTGTTTGTATAGCTAAAAAAAAGAAAAAAAAAAGGGCAAAACGTGATTACAGCAGCTACAGCTTTGATGTTTTTTTTTTTTTTTTTTTTTTTTTGTAATATGGAGAATAGAATGGACTAAGAAATGGCAAAGTTTTATCCTATGAATGACTGATTTATCACATTTTATAAATGCATTTTTTTTCCACACAACTGAAAGATAAACAAAATTTAATGAATATGACTGAAATTCCACAAGTGTGATTTTCAGTAGCCAGAGATGCTTCCAAACTGTAGAATAGAATGGGTAAATGTATATATACATAGTCGACATCCATGCTGATTTTTCAGTCTGTTGCACCCCTGGAAGTTGGGGGAGGTGCCATCTTGTGGATCGAGTCAGACAACAGCTGGATGGCTGTACTTGCACAAACAGTACTCAAACAAAGGTGGTACAGTACTCAAATGAAGGCGGTCATAGCCGGTCTAAAAGTACAGTTGCATTCTAGGATGACTGTAGAACAGAGCTATACTGCTTAGTTTTGGACAAGATCTTTTACTAATGAACTACAATTTTTTTCAGCTTGAGATCCATTGTAGTGTACCAGAGTAATGCAGCACTCTGTGCGTGAGACAGGCTATAGCATCAGTCACTGTGAACAAACAAAAATGTGACAGTTTAGCTCAGAATAGGAGGAAGATTTTTTTCTGGATTTTTTTTTTTTTGTGTACACTTCTCACTGTTTCTGAGATTTTGGCATTATCAGAAATTCTGCTGCCTTTAAAAGATGCCTCTGT